>DWLI01001811.1:0-14496 GCA_018249915.1 Cecropterus dorantes dorantes | reverse complement strand
CATTGAAAGCAGTCACCGTCGCCTATGGACATTTGCAACACCAGGGGAGTCGCCAATGCATCGCCGGCTTTGATGGATCTTTTCACACCTTTTTTGAAGAGCCCCATGTCATAGCGCTCCAGGATTTTTGTGTTGAATAGCAAATTTATCGAGGAAGGCTATAGGCTATTTAACATATTATGTTTGTTTTTTTATGTAGAAGCCACCACCACCAAACCACGAGGCATAGCTAGTTTAATATAAAGGAATGGGAGCGGGCCAGAATAACTTTCAGATCAGACACAAACGCTTTAATTTTAATTTATTTTGAAATATATTAAAATTGAAGCACAATATTCTATGTATAATCCTTTCTAATGCTGATAATAATAGCTCATGAAGTTCGCGTAAGCCGGCAATAGACAACAGTTCTCTAGCAGTAAAGTGAAAATGAGAAAAGTTTGTGACACAATATCGAGGAAAATATTTAAAGTGTTAACAAGTACTCGTAGATAGAGAATATAACTATCCTTTTGTTTTAATGTTCTTTCATTTATCGTTTGAATTAAGTTTCATTATCGTAATAAATTCTCATTTCCAGTTAATATCGGAACAAATTTTATGATAAAGATATTTTATGATTTAGAAAAAAGCATTAAGTATCCGAGTTTAAACGATGACAATGACAATAGTTTTTAAACAGTATTTTTTTATTTATAATAAGTATGACCTAATAATGTATGCTTAGAATTAATGAAGAATTAAATAACAGTACAGAAATAATTAAGTATTCAAACAACATCTACTGCATTTGACTGTTCCATTTATTATTTATTTAACTAAATATCGAATACGAAGCCATCAGCTTGGTCCATTATGGGATTTGCAGGTTAGTGATCAAGGTGACGTTAGCCACTGCGGATTACTTCAGGTCATTATTCTTTTTGGCCGTGTTATATATGCCCATTCGTCGAACTGTTGGCAGTTTTATGCAATACGACGAGCTTGAAATATGGATATAAAATACATCTAACACGTGTAACAAAACAAAATGAAGACCAGTATACTCGTATTTCAAAATAATCTTATAAATATATACATACTAGTTACGACAAATGTGAATTATTATGCACTTAGGTACGCATTACATATTTTCATTAAGATATATTGGTTTGATTCGGTTTTTGTAAGGGATACTACAATATTTTTTTGCAATAAAAACAATACTTTTCACTGCTTAAACATAACCTAAAAAAGAGAAAAACAAGCACAATAATTATCTTACTGAAATTATAAAAAAGAAAGTTTATAATAATGCACGTATTTGTTACTTATTTACGCTAAAACTACTGAAAGATTCAGGTGGATCTACACATAGGACACTCTTTATAGTAGTTAATGACGGAATTGGGCAGGCTCGTGGGTACAATGTAGGGAAATATATTTAAATGAAAATTATATATAATTTTATAACGTGCTGCACGCGGTGACAAACGTATTTTTGGCAGATTTTTCTGTAAGTAATTGTCCTCGCTTACAGCAGCTAACTTTTTTATTTTCGAAAAAGATATGGAAATATTTAACTACGTAACTTTGACTACAAACAAGCTTAAAAATCTATTTAATAATGCTATAACCATAAAATCCTTGTACAATATACTCGTAGTATAAAATGTTACTCGTAGGTATTTACTCCTAGTTTTATATATCAAAGTGATGATCATAAAATTTTATGTTTCACGTTAATTTTTATCGGATCGTCATAAATAAATATATTGTACTATGACGTGATGCAAAATACGTCGCATATATTTTTAGACTATTTTTACATTTTTTTGCTATATTGACTGTTTATTGAAATAGATAGTTAAAGATTATCCACACAATGCAATCTATTTAACAAAATCAGAAAAGGATAGCGTCCTAATCCAAAAGATATTAATGATGCGCTGCTTTCCGAAGAATAATTTAGAACATAGTTAGAACTTCCATACGACTTTTATATTACGTTCCTGCAATCCAAAAAATACACATAACACACACACACACACACACACATACACAATTTTTACGGAGACGGTTGTGGGGGAGAAACTTTCACACTTCTTTCATAAAACTTATTTTATCTATCCTCGTATTGTGTTTCTATCCTCAAAAGGATATCTACATCGAGGTAACAAACTTTCAATAATAATTTAACTTTGGCGCAATTCTAAATTACACAAATACTACAAGTAGAATAGAATAAGCGGTTCATTCGTTTGAATAGTTTCTTGAATACATAGTTTGGTTTTAATCAACTTGGGGGTATCTAAGGACGTAGAAGACAATCCGATTTTGAAACAATTGTTATTATATAATTGGTAAGTATCATTGATTTGTCGTCAAAATAGTAATGATGAGAATATGTCATAGTACAATTAGTTTAGAATAGTAATGCTATGTTTTATGTTATATTCCATGCGGCATATTATGCTAACATAGTAGTAATAACAAGATAAACTCAAGAGATTATATATAACTACAAAATATATAATTTTTAGAAAATTTTATATATATTTTTTTAATTATATATTGATGAATTCTAAGAATTATACCCACGATGTGGCTGATATAAGACTATTTGTTTTAATTTCTATTTTAATTATTAACTGTGACTTGAAGCCGCTCCCGAAAATATAATCCCGGCCTGCATAATCGTGTGCACGCACGCACGCACTTCATACGCAAGAAAAAAACCTTTTTTTATTTTACATCTGTCTCAAGAGTATTACTTTAGTCTTCGTAATCACGAAGACTAAATCAATACTCTTAAAGCGTTATGTGTTACGTGTATGTTATAAATATACCTTCCGTGGTCCCCATGGGTCCTCTGTTGCTCGAGATTGAGTTTGTGCGCGTGAGGATGCTGCGCCGCGCAGCACTGCAGCGGAATGATTTGAGAAATCCTTTGCTTCTTGCGGTTGGTATTATTTTTTTTTCAATATAATCATCATCAAGTTAATGTATAAGTTCTAATACAAAAAATACTACTAGGACAGCATGAGGGAAATAAAATAGAAATTAAGTTTTTTATATGATTGAAGTAGTTAACGAGCAGTCTACCTGATGGTACGTCGTGGCTACCGGTCATGAAAAGCTACTTCGTACGGAAGCAAAGTTCTATCTGACGCCGATAACAAATAGCTTTGTTCCTCAGGGGGACTAAGATGGTCGCCACCTATATACTCGTACTTCTGTCGGCAACCACACTCTTTCAACATTCTGTCTAGTACTCGTATAGTAAGAAGGTTTATTCGTATGCGGTTAGTAGAAGTCAAAATGGATCTAGTTGAAATGTCGTCTTAGATAAACATTTATTCATTAATGACGGACCGACCGGTTTTTCAGTCATTACCTAATCTTAGGTTTGAGTCCTAGTTTTGGCCAAAACAGGAATAGCATTCTTAAAAAAATATTAACTATATATAATTTAAAAATGTACGGACTTACGGACGAAACAGCTGGTTAAAATACGTGTATTAATTCATGTTTTTAAGTAGGTAAAATAATATAAAAGTCTTGTGAGAAGCTCTTTACCTTTCTGGAGTTCAAGTGGATAAGAAACTTTATCATTTTTCAGTTAACCGCTCGATAGATTCGGAAAAAAAGTCTGTACTAGACGGATAGACAGACTGAGAAACTAATTATTTTACAAGGGTTCCGTTTAGTCACCAGGACGTACAGAGCGGAGAAATTTATTGCAGAAGTAAACTTGAACTCGCAATCTTCGTATTTAAATCTTTAATTAAAAGCACTAGTACAAGAATACAAGTAGATTCCATTAAAATAGTTCACAAGCTAATGTTGGCTTGTAGGTCCCAAGATTAATCCCGGACGCAATAATGTCCGCCTGTGGCAGGTAGATTAGTTGTGTCTACATGCTCGTATGCACATTCTTGCCATTTCAACATGCAGTTTACCTCAGTATTTCGTTCTCAGTTATGCCAAGAGAGAAACTAATACACACCTAAATAATATTTTGTAGTACAAATTCATGTATTTTATACGTCATATAAGTCATGTAAAGTAATAAATCCATAATTATATTGTCATTGCCGATATAAATAATTAAGTGACGCGGCTTACATATGCACTTTATTTTTTGTTGGTTAATTTTATTTTAGTGTATTTCAATTAATCGTTATCCGATGCTTTAGGGAAATTAGATGGTTGGTCTTCATCAGGTATGGGCAACTTTTTGTAAGTTGCGGTCCAAATTTAAGTAGGAAAGATCTTTATATAGAAAATATAACTTGTGTAATACATATTAGATAACCTCTTTTCTTTCCTTTGTGAAATTTCTTAAAATGAGCCGCAATTTGAAAGATTTTTAAGAGTTGAGCGGGCCAGAATCTAGGCCGGGACAGGTTTTTAGAACAGCGGACGCCTATATGTGGCCAATATTATTAAATAGATTTTCAATATATATAGGGATGATTATATTTAAATAATTCGTTCTCAAATGATGTTCGATCTCGCTCGTATTTGACAGCCTGGCCAGGCAGACAGTTAAATGAAATAATAAATTTAGATATCTATTATTATGGGTGTTTATGAATCGTATTTGTTACACAAAAACACTCTAGGACATCCACGCCACCTACGGATTAAAATTACATATAGGTTGCTCCTATTTATTTTCTTTATAGTATTAAATCTCTCCGTATCTCATATTTACTCGTAAAGAGTTAAGAGCCATGGAGCTGCCACGTGATTAAAATTCAAGCGTAATTGTGTTGTGTTTTGCATTAATAAACAAGATTATGTTATATCGCCCGTTTGCCATACATAATAACAATGTTTTGCTTCATATCTGAAAATATCCTTTCCTCTAATGTCTAAATTACACAAATTAGTTTTTACAAGGCTTCGAAACACTGATTAAACACAAAAAGCTTCCGCTGAAATGAAGCCACGGTTTAATTTCTAGGCCATCTGTAGAAATGAAAATATAAAATGTAGAACACTTTTTTATCGAAATACATTTATTTTGTAGGTATATTTTTCGTAACCTTGTAATTGTTGAATTATACATCTTTTATTAGGTATGTACCTTTTGTCACGACTTATTTGGAAAGAACTGCTTACACGATCAATATATTCTTATATTTTACCCTAAAGAGTATAGATGCTTGGGAAAGTAAAGCCATTGTTCAAATACGTGCAATTTGATTTTGAAACAGACCTCCATCCAACAAATAGTTGTATACACTAAACCCTCATTCTCGCTGGTTTTTATAAATATTAGTTCGTTACAAAATACGTGCGAACAATAGTTTCATACATAAAAAATACAGACAGTGCGCTACACAATTTATGAGTTGAGTGTTCGTTCAACACTAATTTTGCCAGTTTACCCACAATATAAATTTCATGCATAAATTTCTTCTGGTAAATATGCTCCGCGGTATTATAACGGCTCACTTGGTTAATAGTTATTTAAGCTGCTACAGAGGTAAATCTACACAGCTAACTGAAATGGTCACAGACGGCGTTTCTCATCAACTCTCTCTCTGCTTGACATTTAAAATTGCAAGTATAACAATTACATTACATTTTAAAGGGTAATTCATTACTGGACTATTCACTTTGCTCCATTAAAAACATTATTAATCTTCGATCTTATTTACAGTCAATTTAAATGTCATGAAATCACATTAGGTATATAAATTAACTGAACCCAGTGGCCAGAGATTTCTATATGAATGATTGTTTAGTGGATTCAGATAAGACAGTACTGGTTGGAGAGGCTCAAATAATGGAAGGACAATGTCCATCTGAGAACTGTCAAGGGTTAATGGATGAATTGTTTGATGTCTACCACCTCTAAATACGTTCGTATTCGAGCTAATATATCTCTATAAAGTCCTTTATCCATTCTCGCGTAACTAAGCAGTCTTTGGCAGCAACACGATTTTCGAGTTCTAATTACTAAGCACTGTTAAGCAGCATTACGCTTGTTTCGCATTTCCAGAGTTTATGTCATGAAATATTCAACTCGCAAACGTGCGTCACTGGCCCATTCGAACTTGCTAATGACAGTAAATTCAGGATGATCATGCGATAGCATAAGAACCGGTTCAGAAATTCGCACATCATTTGTTTAAATTTAAAAACAAAACTATATTGTCTCCTTAATAGTTATGTATTTTTATACATTGTATATTAAACACGAGCCAGCTAATGTTGCCAGTATTTTGGAAACTCATACAAGAGACAGTAACTTGCATGACAGTAATTTGCATGCATCTTTTTATATTTAATTTTTTTCTGTCTTCTGTTATATTTTTATATCCATATAATTGTTAAATTATTTAATTCATACTTTATTTAAAGTAAGTGAATTTTAATACTGCAACTTAAAAAAAGTGTCTGATTGTACAATTATTTGTAATGTCTCTTTGTTACACGAAGTTTGTAGATAATCCTCAAATAAGGAAAACTGTATATTGGTGTCCGTAGCGAACGTGTCCCGTAAAATACACCAATGGCCAATAACGTTGTTATTTATATCAACACATTCTGATTTATAAGCCCAATTCCTTGCAAACCCGGAATTCCATTCCAATTCCATCACAAGGAAACGTCGCAGGGTATGGCATTCCATTCTTGTTACACTTCTATGTTCCCTTTATTCTTTGTGATTTTATATCTTAGATGAATTATCAGTTTATTATAGCGTTTTAAAGAATCAATTAGAACACCTTTTAAAATAGTCCAAAAGGCTCCACGTACTCTATTTACGAAATTGACATTAAACCTTTTAAGAGAAGATGTAAGTTATGAATTTTTTCTTTCGCTGTGTCATCTCCGAATAATTCCGCAGCCCCTTACAAAGTTATGGTAAATTATATCGAGGTTCAAAAATAATTCCGGAAATAATCTTATCTGCGAGTACTTTGAATAAAGTATTTTGATTTGATTTCATTATTGTTAAGCTTCCGCCGTCCGTTCGCCCCTCCGTTCGTGAGTCAATTTGACTTTCCGGGGATCTCTTTATTGGCCGTACCATGAAATAAGTATAAAAACTATGTACTGAACTATATTTTAACGTTAGACAAAACGATGACAAAAGTTATACGAAAATGCTTATCAGTGTATGTATATGTAAGTGGCATAATAGCTCTCAAAAGGGTTGTCAATGATTTGAATGCGTTTTTTATTTGTTAAAATGTCTAATCGATTGTTTGTAAGCGCAGCATGTATCTTCACTAAATAAAACGTGCCAAAAGAATCAAATAAAAAAAATATCTAATTATCGGTGCGTTGTAGGACTGCTAACAACTTCTACCGCTAGTACTACTAATATTAAAATTTAATATTTAGGTCCTTAATAAAACTCCTCCTTTTCCTTCTGTAAATGTCCTGGGACGAGAATAAGGGGCAAATCCAAGAAATGGGCCGCCATGTTTGTTGGGTAACAGCAACACCCACTGCGGTCACCACCACACATGCCAGGCAAATTATGTGCAGAAACCAGCTTTAGGGTATTACATGGCGGCCGACCGAAGCTTCGGCTTCGGTTTCGAGCACCTTTAGCCAAAAAACCGCCTTTGGCACAACCTTTGGCTTCGTCCGAACTGGGCCGAAGTTTTTGTCGAAGGTATCTAGCAAGAGCCCTAAATTGAAGAACTTACGACGACCTCCGACTCCGCGATTCAGATGTTGAAGCACAAGGCTAAACGCACACTTCTTTGTGGGTTTAGATCGTCAATTGTGTTTGATATTCATATTATTTCAAATGTTATAATACATGAAAACTAGCAAAATAATTGTTTGTTATATACAAACAACAACATAAATCTTTACATAGAAAAGTTTTTTTTCTCGTAAAAATTTATACTTCTAGCCAATTTGGAACTACATTTCTTGGTTTGTGAACGTTCGGCCGAATTTTATAACGATAGCCGAATAATCTGCTTCCGTTTCGGCCAAAATTGGCCTTCGGTCGTAACGGTACGTAAACTCTATAACCAGCTGTGGTCCTTAAGAGACTGATGGAAGTTAATTTCAGTTCTGTTCAGTGTAGTGATAAAAGTAACGCGCAATGAACCAGGAAGATTTTATTTGTTTGCCGTAAAATGTTTGCTTATCTTATTCAGGAATAACATTGGGCGTAGCTGATAAAACATTGTCGGAACCATTATTAGGTATGCAAATACTGTTTTTCCATATAACAAAGTTCGTTATGTAGTTGGAGTAATTCCATCTACAATAACATTTCTGCTTGCCAACAATCTATGAGCTTTCATACAAGATTCGTATTACATAACAAGAGATTTATGTTCATCTTTAAATAGTGCAAAATATCGAAGCCATAAGTAGCTTATAGGTTAACCAGGTAATAAGCTACATTCATGCAAAATTTCATATAAATAGGACCAGTGGTTCTTGCGTGATTGAGTTATAAACAGGAACACACCATCTTATTTTTATATATAAGTGTAGATAAAATACAAGTACTTTGCCTAGATTACATGCTTGAGATTATACGTGGGTAAATTGCAAAAATCCGTAAAGTGACTGTTAAGGATTTTTTTACCTAAGCGATATACAGTTTCATTATGTAAGTTTGAGCAGATTTTATGTAACGTTCTATGCTAAAAGCATATTAGATTAGATGCTCATAGTAACGTTGGCCTTTTGCAAACAATACATTATATTAAACGATTCCGATGAGATCATCAAATTTTATATTATTAAATTCGTATTACTCATAAAATCATTATATATACAAAATTCTATACGTAGGTACATAGGCGCAATAGGTAGCAATAAATTAATATTAAATTCTATATTGTTTATTAATAGCTCAAAATCAAATATCTTAACATTAAATGTTAGTACGTATAATGACAATGTAATTTGAAACGAAAGGCAATAACAATGATTGTTTCAAGTAAGTGTAATAAACTCGCAATATGTATAAAATCAGACAGAAACATGTCAATAAAGCAACTATCGAAAGTACAGAAAGTTGAGATTCGTATCCGTTTCCGTATCAACAGATCTAAACACCAATGATCAGTATTCGTATCCGTTTTCGCGAATCTATTAATTTAACGATCCGGCACATCACTAATTGTTACTGTCACAAGGTGAATCTTCTTATTTTCTAAACTTTTCTGAGGGTCACACTTTAAACAATATCAATATAACGGCCATATAAAAAGATATAACGTTCATAAAAATAGTGGCTCTATTTATTTACACAGCCTACAATTACTCGTAGTTCTTTTAGTGATGTGCTCTTCCTGATAGTTGCTTGGAAAGAATCGTTGGCTAGCATAAAGGCCTTTTGTTCTCTACTATCCTTTGTTTCTTATGTTTACGTAATTGTCCAATTTTGTGTACAATAAAGAGTATCGTATCTTATGGGTATATCAATATCCGTTGTACATGGAAAGTTTTCTGTGATGGATGGATTTATTGATGGATATAACTTATGGATAAATTTATTATACTAAGGTTTGTTAGAAAATAGATTTTTCTTTTAGTACTTGTTTCTTTATATATTTATATTAACCTTAAATTCCTTTTTAATATAACATAAATAAAACAAAGGAAAACAAAAAAATCTTAAAATTAATCCTGTAACTATACATACATAGTTATATACTACTACTTGTATAAGCATATTTATAAAATTTGACAAATTAATAAATAAGAAATTTAATGTTCGTTATTGAATCAAATATGTGGCGAGACTTTCTGACAAGGCCATGTACGAGTACATAATTTTTCAATAATTATAAGCGAACAGATTAATAACTTGTTTAGTTTACTTTACTATATCTTCACAGTTCCGTGTTTATTAACAAAGAAATATGGGCGCTATTTTAAAAACTTTTGGTATACACAATCTATATAAAATAAATATTTAGTTGCATACTTTCGGTCAGCTATCAACACAATCTGTACTGGAAAAGCTCAGTTGGTGCGAGTATGTATGTGGATGGCGAAGTAACGTGAACATGTGGTAGGTAGGATTATATTATTTTAAAACTTCTTAAGGCGCATTGGATTTTTTAAGATGAGAACAAACTATTGAAAACAGAGCAATTCATACTACACATTTAATTCATAGTCCGCTGTCATTTTTTAAATTTGCATGTCTCTGTTGCTTGTGTTTTATTCATTATCAGTTTTTCCGCCCCAGTAAATTGAAACCAAGACAATATGTTTTCCCTTCTATTCACTAGCTTTTACATACTTATTCCTTTCTAGTAATGTATATTTTTTAATAAATAATAATAAATGATATTTTTTCATAAATCATAGCTAAAATTATACTCTATCATTAATATATTAACATTTATTATTATTTAACTTGATTATAGGAGTGGAAAAGATCGTCTAAAGAAATAAAATGGTAAGTAACTAAAAAACATCTAAGAATATCTATGTACGCGTAACTTGATAGTTTTGCAACATAGGATTAGACGTAGTGACGTTACGACATACACGCGACGACACGACAGATCACACCTATTTTTATAAATGAACTGTGTAAAAAAAGATGAACATTATAATGAACATGACTAATACCATAATAAATTGCCTGGTAGTAGGTAGTACGATTCGATCAGAAAGGTATCTTCACCACACCTATTTCTAGCGTGAAGCAATTCGAGCATTACGGTCGAAGGACTGATTGTCGGCGCACTTTTTTACGAGGGCACCATTCCAGCCATCGGGAGTCGTAACATATCAGTAATTGACTCCAGAAGGAACCCCCGTTTTTTATTTAGTTGCTAACAAATATCCATGGGCGACAGTGACAGACCTTTGGAGTGACTGCATGGTTTGCTACTTTAATAGAATAATGTAGCGTTATGAAGGTCGGAAAACAAACAAATACGAATCCTGGTGTGTTTTCCCACAATACGTAACGAACATTTGCGCTCGTTTGATTTATGAACCGAACTTCGTTTTTGCACCACATAAATTATTACGGCATATAAATTATAAGTCAATACATGGAATTTTACTAGATATTTTCGTTTTTGGTACCAGCGGCCTTATGGGAGCAACTCTCCCTCTGAATCGGAAAGTCCGAGGTTCAAATCCCAGACAAGCACGCACTGATTTTCATAAAAATATGTGCTTATTGGAAATTAATTATCGCTGGTTTGCAGTAAATGAAAACATCGTAAGGAAACCTACACGACTGAGAGTTCATTAAAAAAGTTCTCAAAGGCGTGTGAAGTCTGTCAATTATTACTTGGCCAACGCGGTGGACTATGGCCTACAAACCTGCTACCTCGAGGATACCCGTGCTCAACACTGAGAAAATAATGGGTTAACGATTATTTTCGCCTGGTTTTAAGAATATTACAGATTACACTAACACATAATTATCGTCGCCAGAATAGTACATTAAATAAAAGGTTCCGGTTGGACTAATAACTGAGAAAATATTACCGTTTCTTCCATTACACTAAAAATGTAAGATAGGGTTCTTTAAAATATTCTCGGCCAAGATTTGCATAAAAATATCCTCAGATATTATGCAACCGGAGCAAAATGCGCCCAACTCGGATAAAATTACGCGGTGCAACTGATTTCCATGGAATCAAAGGATTAATATTACCATAGTGCTGCTGAAAATGGAATAATTTGGAAGCCTTCAAACTATTATCATATTTAATATTGTATGTACCTGGTAGTTAATAGTAAACGAAAAATCATTTACTACCATTCCATTGAGGTATTCTATCGCCAGTTCAGGATTTTTATACTAGCTTTTAATTTCCATTCTTTCTATTTATATACGGTTAAAAATAAAAGATACATAAATGTTTTTCAAAATACAGTTAATCTGAACAGTAATATATTAAAAAGAAATTCTATTATACTTTAGATCACAATTCGTAAAAACTGTATTTCTGAATCAGTAAACAAATATTTGATTTTATTAAAAGCATAATAAAAAACTTATTCAAAAACACAATCATGCGGCTGCACGGCAGTAAACATTTGCCTAATTTTCATATTTCAGGCATTTGTCTACATCTAAATGATATCATTACTCAAAACGTAACTAGTTAAGCCAAACGTTTTTGGCACGTTGTAACATCGGCTCTAGAACCTTTGTTTTGCACGAACGGTGCGTATAGTCAAGTTTCGTGCCAAGGAACGTAACGAGAATTCACATGCCATATAAACCATACATGATTTATCCACGTTTATAATTAAGTAAGTGTGCTACGCGGTTTCCCGCTACTAAGTAACCTATAATCTTGCTCAATAAATGATAACTATTCAATACAAAAATATTTTTTAATTCGAACCAGTAGTTCCTGAGAATAGCTCGTGCATCTAAATTTGACATCGTTTGCATGAAACAAAATATTTTATAACCCGGTAGCATTACATTTTCCATTAGTAAAACTAAATAAGTGGTATCTAATTCCATATTTGTAACATCAATTTAAGAAACTTTTCTTTCTTCGTAAAAATGTAGAAATATAGATACAGAATTTCTGAATAGGATGTAATAAATCTTTATGGGAACTTTTCAATTATATACGAGTAGAATCACAAGAACTATGTTACTTTGAGACATGAAGTGAGTACGTGCGTGGAAGGCGAACTTTTAGATATGTCCCTATAATGGAAATAAAATGCAATGAAAATAACGGAAGAACGTTTATATATGTAATTTTCATTTTATTATTTCATGTATTATGTAATTTTTAACATTTAAAATGAAAGAGGAATAATTAAGTGCATGTATAGCACTTGATTATCGTTCGTTTAATAGAATCTACTCCGTAACTGTTCCACAGTTGGATGTGCGTATATATTTAAGAAGAAATTTTAAACAACTTTTTTTAATAAGCGTATCATCACAGAAAATATGAAGTGTATGTCTCGGAACTCTCGAGATTTTTTCTCAGTTTGAAGACAAAAATTACCGGTGGTTTATGAGTCCTTAGAGTAATTGGTAACACTACCATAAATTTGGTAGTATTTGACGTCTTCTGTGTCATATGCAAAAACCTCAAAGTTATGTCCATACTTGAATTAAAACAAGTAAGTTCTTACGTGTGACTACATTGTAGACATTAGTTGTAGTGAATAACTAAAATATGCATGTAATAGGATGGCTCAAAATTAAAATTACCGTTCGGGTGGCACGTGCGGTGAGGCGCGCAGGCTGTCAGCTAAATTAATATGAGAGCAGCTGAGCTAGTTAAAGGAATATATGTCTACATAATATGTACCTGCTTTCATAGTTCTAACTTATAGATATGCACCCAGAAACGTCTAATGTAGAGCTGCGAGAATTTAATATAACTCAAAGCAATAATTGATTTTACATTACTTGTCATCAACATTCTGGTAGAAAATCCAGTACA
Organism: Cecropterus dorantes dorantes; assembly: GCA_018249915.1. Lineage (NCBI taxonomy): Eukaryota > Metazoa > Arthropoda > Insecta > Lepidoptera > Hesperiidae > Cecropterus > Cecropterus dorantes. The sequence goes on along the minus strand of DWLI01001811.1, from coordinate 1,111 downwards.
TTAATCATGTTTAACATTTCTAACTTGAGTAAAACAGTACTGTTGTTGGCTTTATAATTTAGATGTTACAAACCATTAAAATAATTCAAAGAAAGTCGCAGATGTACAATATCTAGGTTGTGTCTAGTTACTTCAGTAAATAATAATGTTCCATAATGAGTTGATATTGTTGACAGAGATTTCAAATAAAAATACGTATGGTATCAAATGACGCATTTTCAGTTGAAATAAAAGAAGCGATTTACTTCGTTATTCTAATCTGCTTACGTGTTCATTTAAGAAGTACTGACGCATGTTTTAAAGAAAAAACAAGTTTTCCAAGCTTACCGTTTAACTTGTATTTCTTTGCCAACGTTTTTATGATATTTATCTTAAAATTTCAAGATGCATTAAGGGAGGTATCTACTAGCATATTTTAAAGCTCTTCTGAAATGGCGTGAACATTTTTTGTCCTGCGCACCACCCTATATTTATGGAGGAGTTATGAACACATTTTGCGAGAATTGGATTGTAAATCGTTTTACAAAAAATACCAGTCGTCGTGAATGTAAATGCAAAATGTGATTAAAGTTTAATTTAAATTTATAACGCTTTACGGAATTATATGTTATAGTTAACTTTGGGTCGGCTGAAAACAACACAGTGCCTCCTCAATAGTAGAAAGGGAACGATGCCCTCAATGCTAATAGAGTTTATTACGTTTTGTCAAAACGTATAACGTATACTTTTCGCCTATACATTATGCCTGCGAAGACGCAGAAAAAACCTAGTATGGGTCAATGAGCGTTGATAGCGTTATTATTATTATTTTATGATGTTCACCACTTTTTTTTTCAAATCGACGCCCATAAATTCTCCGTGGGTTAAGGCCTGCTACCTAATGATAACAACCGAGGACACGCTTTGAGGATGTTCATACACTCGTATTATATTTCTTTCAGGTTCGGGTTTTGATTTCTTCAAATAACAAATATACTGTATGACAATAAAATATATGGTTATTATCTTTATATATAAATTGATTGAAAGCAGTCACATGTTCTTGTTAAGTACGAACACTTTAGAATGTAAAATAGAAGTATGACGCTTGAAAATCAACGCGTTCGAAATA
>DWLI01001810.1:0-14497 GCA_018249915.1 Cecropterus dorantes dorantes | reverse complement strand
GAGGTAGGTACATGAAAAGTGATAAGGACCTTCTAGATAGAAAATTGAATGTTAACCTCGTGAATGCCATCAAAAGTTCGATATTTTTTAGCTTTTTATTTCAAAAGGAAATATGAATGTCTGAAACCAAATGGTGCACTGACGTCGCTAAAATAGTCACAATCTTTAAATAGCGATAAATATCGAAATCAAAAGTAACCTATAGAAAGACCAGTTAAAAAGCTACATCAATGTCAATTTCATATAAATCTGCCCAGTGGTTCTTACGTGGTTAAGTAATATACTCGTACAGACATACATCATCCCTTTTTTATATATTATTGTGGTAAAGATTATATTCTTCATTACTTTGTAGAATTCTTTAAAATACAAAAAAGTAAAGACCAAAATAGCTGAATGACCGAGTGAGAACCGAGATAAATAGCTGCTTTTTGTTTATGAAATCAGTTATTTTGCGTATTACCCAAGTTATTAGTACATTATTTTATTTGAATTTGCATAAACTAAGAAATAGTGACTTTTTTATAAAGGAAGTGCACTGTATGTTTTTAATATCCACCGTCTTATTGTGTTCATTAGCTTTCTTAACTAAGAGCTCAAACCTTCTGCTTTCGGTAAGAGCCTTTAATTATAACATTTTATATCCTACTAGTAAGTATAAAATATTCTAGTCTTAATTATATACGAAATTTATAAAGATAAAATGGCAGTGTAATCTTATATCCTAGATTACTACTTTTAAAATATTCTTAATGTTAGAAATAAAGTTTCCTAAATATATAATATATTTGTCACTGGTTTATTATATAACGTTTCATATAGTTAAAATGATAAAGAGGACACGTTATGGAAGCTAATTTAATAGGAATTAAACAGGGACATCATCGGGTCCGTATCCCTGGCCGCATTTGATTTATCTGCTGAGCGAAATCAACTACGGTGGTAATTTATAGCGCAGTGGTGACCTTTATGCCGTTAATTCTAAAGACAACCTGATATCTTCACGGAACCTTTCTATAAAGGACTTTATTTTATGTAATAATAAGATCACATTGCTTTTTAGTAGTGAAAACACAAAACTTAAATGTAAAATAACCCACGGATCTTTCTAGAAATGACTTGATGATCTTCAAAAATTCTTCTTTAATCATTTTAAACGAATAACGAATAACGAATTTTAACGAATAAAACGTAACTAAATCGGTCATCTGTTTAGAATATGACTACATATATAGACGTAAATAAAGACGTTAGACTTAGAACACCTCTCGTTTTGTGCTTACCAAGTATGCAATTCTTCTCAATGTGTCTAATATGTGTAAGTACCTATGTGATCACAGATACTTACACATATTAGACACATTGATTGCAAGTAAGCCTTTTTTTTTCTTGTATAACAACACTATACCTTACCCGCGGCTCCATGCGCTTTAACTTTAATACTTAACTCGAGTTGTTAATGTTAATTCTGGTCATAAACTATATATTGTATGTGTCAAAAGGCAGTCAAATTGACTCGATATTTTTTACGTGAAAGAGTATCAAACATACATACATCCTTACAAATTTTCGCATCTATATTATTAGTATGAAAGTATGATAACATATAAAAATTTCGGAATATTAAACATGTGACTTAATTATGACCGCTTTTGTATCGAAAATTATACAGGAGGGTTGCGTTATGGATGCCAATTTAATGGGAATAAACAGGAACATCATCGGATCCCCATTCCCGCCCACGTTTGATTTATCTGAGCGGGATCAACTGCGCGTAATTTATTGCTCGGAGGAGACCTTTGTGCTGAAGAACTTGATAACGCTGACGACACCTTATTCAAACAAGAAAAGGAGGATGGTAAGTGTTATAATAAATTTGAATGTTGAAACGACTGACGGACTCTAAATCTGTGCCGCTATTTACGGCGTTTGTGTGAATCTGCTTTTACGATGTTACGGCATAGTATTTGATAATGACATTAAATTTGGGCTGAGTGATATATACTGTGTAGCAAACGTTGGTCCTCACACACGTACGGACTAATAATTGTTTTCTATATCTAAATCTCATTTGTATACCAATGTTTATTAACAGAATATGAGCTTAAACAGCTCAACAAAGAGGATTTATTTACAATCCACTGGTTAATTAATGAGAATCCACGCTATGTTCAGATTTCTGATATTATAAATCCGAAAATTTGGATACATGATTACTCCATGATAGCAAAATAATTGATTTCATAATTGTTATAATGTATTTATACTGCATATGTCACAGTATTAAGGAAATTGTTTTCAACATTAATCCCATGATAACCATCGTCTTCTAGGTGTATAATTGGGGATGACTTGAGCATAGTGGTTTTAAAACGGACGAGGCTAAGTCAAGCGCTATCACCAAATACGCGATGGATCCTGATGCAGTGGAAAAAGAGTGAGCAGAGAGCCAAATAGTTCCTGCAAACTTTTTACACTTTAACACTAGTGATACATAGTCTATTTAAGACTACGGATCTCCAGATATGAGACCGTGGGTTCGTTGCCAATTCAACCTACGCGTTTCTGCTTGGAGTGAAGGTTTAAGTTCGTATTATAGTATACCTATCCACAGATACGACCAATACTCCATGTACGGTCTCTTTTGTACCTTTTAAACCAGAAGCAGTTGCCCCTAGTGACGACCTACTACTTAACTTGTTTTAGGATTTTACAATTTACTTAAGATATGCCTTTATTAATTTGTATTAATTGCGATGAAGAGATCATCAGTCCTCCTCGAAAAATATTTTTTTAAATAAATAAAATATTGTTGGAAGTTGTTGAATGCATGAAATTTTTCTAATATTTATTTCATATAATATTTTTAAACACACTGCAAACCACGAATATACTTTAAAAAGATGCAAGGTTTCCAATTGTAACAAATATTTTTTTACGGTTTATCACGTGACTGCTTGGGTTTTTAAAAACAACTGAACAGTGATTCCATAAAAGTATACATTGATAACAATGATTTACGAGTATGTGCAAAAAAAAGTACGAAAATAGCCTATAAATCAATTTGCAAACAGCAAAAGCAAACAACTCATTATGTATTTCTATTAATTCCATCAATTTCATCAATATAAGGTGTATTCTATCAATGTTTAAAGTGCTAGTCTGAATATAGCAAACAAGAGCAGATCGTCTCCTGGATAAAAGAATTTTGCATTCTTGTCCTCGCTCTAATGTTTTGTTTACTCTCGTTACCTTCTCTTGAAATCCTTTGTGAACTGGCTGACACAAATTCAACATGATATGCAACTTTCTCTGATTGGTCATAAAGTAAACTTCATGCGGGATTAAGTAACTAACATTTTTACAGAAAATTGAAATTCTGCAACAATTCTGCACAGCAATTCTGAAAACTTTAGAACCTACAGGATTCTATAACGATCTTAATATTTTTTTTCATCCTGTGCATAAAATTGTAAAAATAGGAAAAATGGTAATTTATGTTTTTTAGAACATCACCAATCAGAGAATGCCTTTTAAAGTAGAATACATCTCAAAAAATCATGCAGGGTTTTATTGTGAACCACTTCCATGTTGCAAATGACGACACGCGTGGCGGAGCGGTCACCATACTGGTCTGACGCGCAGTGGGTCCCGGGTTCGATTCCCGGCCAGACAGACATCTGAATAATGAATTTAGAATTCCGTTCTGGATCTGGGTGTTTGTGTATTCGTCTTTGTGTGTCCATGGCACCCGCAACACAGGAGAAAATCCTAGTGCGGAGCTATGAGTGTAGAAAACGTGTAGAAAGACTAATGTATCGGTATCTTTTGAACAGCAAAAACATACAGGTGAGATTAATTTCACAGACAAACATTACACAGAAAATTTAGGTTCATTAATATTGTGTTTATATTGTGCAAATGGACTTTGGAAATAAATCAAAGGATCACGTTTTTAATCATAAAGATGTTTGATCTCAAAAACGTGATGCTAAAAAAAAACAAAAGTTTTCCAAGGTTTTCTTAATTTGTTCTTAAAAAACCGTTTAAGTAACATTTTTGTCTATTGTTAATGGCTCTCAAAACAATATTTTGACTTTCACTACCACCGTCATTATAAATAAGTTTGTAGTCAAATATTAACATGTATTCTACTGAATTTCTATTAAGTTTTTTATTTCGATATTTCAAGAAATATCTTATGAATACGAGTGGGCGAGTAATTCCGAATTCCAGCAAGAAGCTGAGACCTGAAAACTAGTGTAGGTCCTCATTACCTACCTATAGGCTATATTAAGTTGTAGTGTATTATTTTCATAGAATACAGAAGTATCATAGCTTACACTGCACTTCACCTCACCTCACCTATAGACATTTCTAATTAACCCCACTAGAATTGGATTCCATTTTTTTGGTTTCAGGGTGAACTTTTTGGAAGAAAGGCCAAATTATGTGAGATTTATCATACTCATTACACATAGGGAAACACCGGATCTTTAATAGTACGCATGGATGCTTCTTTTGTGCGATGCTATGATGATGATCAGGCTCCTCCATGTACAAATAATTCACATATTTTGACGGCTATACTTATACACAACACTTATACACAACAACTTTTTTTTATGCTATGGAAGTAGCAAACGAGCATGCAGCCCACCTGATGATAAATGGTTACTGCCGCCCATCGACATCTATAATCAACTAAGTAAGATTAAAGACTCGCCTTAGGTTAGCCACAGATGTGTTGCTACCCCTGAGGACTGACCTGGAATGCCTCAGAAAAGTATGTCTCCCTTACCACACCCTTCAGACCAGAACAGAGCAACACATAATACTGCTCTTATTAGGCAGAAATAGGTGTGGCGGTGGTGCTTCCGGAGTCGAACCACAAAGAGTTCTACCACCTTCTAACATTGTAACCATGTATCTTGTAACTACAACAAGTTGTAGTCTACTCAGAATCACAAAAGGTGAGTATTTTACCTAATACTTACGTTATAAAGCTGAAATAGGTATAAAAATAGTCTAAATACAATTTGCAAAATATTTTTAAACACCTAATAAGTATGGCCATGAAGTTATAGGAAAGATTAATTAATCTACGTCGACAACTATCGTCACACTTTTGATAAGTATCATAAAAAGTAACAAATAATAAATCAAATGCAATCGTTAATCATCTTACTGTTTTCTTCAAAAAATTGAAACTTGTTTTTCAGCGTAATCTGTATAAAAGTGATTAGTCTTTACAATGTGTCGGTAATAAAAGATATTAGAATACAATATCTTTAATCATCATTGTTGTACTTTTTATTATTTATAATATTACAGATTTATTATCTTTCATAATTATAAGGTCTACTAGTTATTGTCCAACATGAATCATATTATCGACAGAATAAACCAAATGTAATTGAAAAATGTAAATTTAATTAAATTTTTCAATAACTTTATTTTGAAAACAATGAACCGTCCGTGTTTTTAAAACGGCCCATCTATTGAGTTAACAAAATAACATGTTTTTAACTACCATAAATTGATCACAAATTTTGAAATCTATCTAAAAACATGAAACGCTCTTAGCCTCATACTATGATTTTCTCCTTTGTCGTGGGTACCTACCATTGTCACACAAAGGACTTGAAAGTGGTAGAACTCTTTGAATAATAACAGCAGTATTATGCGCTGTTGTGTCTTGCTTTGAAGTTTGATCTTACCTAGGGTTGATTACAGATGTCCATGGGCGGCAGTAGCTATTTACCATCAGGTGGGCTGCACGCTTGTTTGCTACTTCCATACTTAAAAAAAAAACAACGAGAGTATACAAACATTCAGACCAAGAACAGAATCTAAAACTCATCATTTAGATATGTGTCTGCCTGGCGATCAAACCCGCAATCTACTGCGTGTCAGACCGGTATGGTGACCGCTCCGTCACGCGGCGTCGAAATATAGCTATGACATATTGATTATTTATTTATTTACGGTTCCTATTTAGCAATGAATGATTAATCTCATCCACTGTGTACCTGTTATATGAAATTACCACGGCACTTGTTTCATAGAAGCATACACTTCAGGTTTAATAAATTAAGCACACATCGAGCACTATAGCTGAACTAATGAGTATACACAAAGTTGGCTAAGTAATAACTTACAAAGCTTACCTTACCTTTACTGACGTACAATAACGATGTTATAATCGACACTATTGCTTGTAAATGAGTATTTACAATTTATTTATGAGTACTCACAATTTATGGTTTTTGAATTTCTTTTTGCCGATATTGCGACCCACTTACATGAATCATGGTTACGGCGAAACTCCATCATACTCATAAACATACTCCATAGTCGTTCTACCTTGCAGTAGTTAGTTCGCGGCTTAACCTTCATTACGGTTACGTTGCTTAGTTAATAATTTCGATTTACAAAAGTCGCAAAGCCATGCCATTGTTAGAAATAAAATAATGTAAACATATCTTAATTATACAATCTTACAAAAGTCGCAAAGCCATGCCATTGTTAGAAATAAAATAATGTAAACATATCTTAATTATACAATCTTAATTATTTAGTATGGAAAAATACTTCAATCTTCCTTTTGATCTTTTATTTAGTTATTATGTTACATATTTCGGTGAACCTTTTCGAAACTTAGATCAACTCACTGAGAATCTTGAAGGTATAAAACTGATATCGAACCGAAACAAATTAATTATGAACTTTTATTAGATTGAGAGTAATATTGTTCGTTATCAAACTAGAAATAAATTAATTTACTAAACATTATTATAAGTTATTATGGAACCATTATAAATAGATCTCTATATTGACTATAAAGCTGACCGCCCATTGACTACTGTTGATAAGGCAGTGCCCTTAGTATGAGTTTATTACGTTTCCTCAAAATCATTATTTACGATTTCCATGCGATTTCGATATGATTTTCCATACATTACAATATACATTACCCATTTACGTTTTAATTACTGGCTATACCTCGCAATTTTGTTTTCCAATAATGGACAAAAACGTAAACAATGATTGTTTTGAGCGAACATAATGAACTTGTACTAATGGCATAGCTTGTAGCTTCAGCGATACGCGAGTGTCAATACTTGTATCAAACTAGTCGGTGACTATTAAGTAGTTTAACTGTAAAAACTACGCGTTTAACAAAGTTATTTAGTTGTTTAACAATCTATAGAGACGGGTAAACAATCGTCAAGCAACATATTCGACCGCACCGAACGTCGCAGGCTAAGTTCAGTAAGGCTAGCGTTCAGAGGCATAAGTGACAAAATCGTAACTTTAACAAATTTAACTCAAGCTATAGTAACCAATGAGCGGTGAGCCGTATTGTTAATCCAGCGCTGAATTCCCATAATCGACCGACTATCTGAATTCCCAGGATGGAATCATTAAGTAATAGTAAATATTTACGTTTCGTGTATTTGTACGTTAAGTGCATAACGTTACTATTCCAATTGTACAGATTTTGGATATCGATATTTACAATTGAAATCTGTGAATTCATGCAAATAATTGAAATTTCAGAGACATTGTCAACCGTCATTTGTTCGTGAGGAGTTTACCGCTGTGAAACAACAATAAAAGAAAGTTTCTATTTGCTCGGAGATCCGTTCTGATCCTCTCGATACGTGATCTAATCAAGAGGGGTCCCTTGAATGTAGTTAATTAGGCAAATACAAAGTTTCCGAACACTCCTCGACCCCATCCCGCCGGCTATAAATTTGTTTGTTTCCGAATACTGTAAATTTCAGTCAATTACAGAAAGACAGTTCTCTGATTTGTCTGTGAAAATAGTTATTACTTATTCAGACTTCGTAAATTTCTTGAATCAATTCCGTCAACCTCATTATGTAAAATTATAAATAAAGTACAAATATATTGTCATGAAAAAAGGCAAACTTTGTTTAGAAAACAACAACATCCTCATTAAGGCAGGTTGGCGGTTGTTTCCTACGAAATTATTAACGACATATTATGAGTCTGCTAGAGATGATAATATTTCATACAATTGTAAGTTAAACTGTAAAATAATCGTATTATTAATACTCATTGGTACAATAAATAAGTATTTTATCTTTATAGTGTATAAAGTATTACTATTAAATTAACACATTATTTTCATAATAATGCATTATTGCGTTAGAAAATGTGAGGCAAACTATTTCCATCTTAAAATAATTAGGGCGATACACTGAAAATATACAACAAACCTGGCAAATAATGTTTCTAGCGTCACTCGTTTTCGGTAGAAAAGGTCCCTCAGTATGACAAATAAACGTTTATAGCACAAAGCTCTCCGGTGCCCGTGTCCACTATAATGCTAGTGAGTGAGCTCGTTGCAGGTTCACTTTGTGTTGAACGTATCTTCATTTGTCCGTTAATAATAGTTTTAAACCTATTGTATATTTCAAACAAGGTTTGTACAACACTCGACCAATTAAAGTTTGGTCCATTTTTTTTTCATATATCGTTTCGTAATTAATTACTAATATTTAGTTTATTTACGAGTATTTGATCTATAGTCACCACTGATTGACTTTAGACAGAACTTTTTTTCTATTTGCTTACACATGTCCATAAGCGGCTACTGCAGCACACTTATAATTGACTTTAAACAAAACCCTGTTCTATATGAATTTGGATACAGATGTCGATAAGCGGCAGTGACTTTGCTACTTCAATAATATTAAAAAAGTGGATTTTATAAGTACACTTAAGATACGGTTATTCTCTTTATAGAGAAGCTAAGAAACTTAAACACATATGACGCCGCGAGCGAATCTGATAAAACATAAACGCAATAAACAATACAAGAGCTAATAACCGATAGTTAACAGTAATAAATTAGCTAGCAAGTAATGCAACGTAATAGTAAACATCGCTTTAATCATACTTGATTATATGCGCAGACAGGTTGCCAAACAAATTTAATTATACAATTAATTAGGGTAGTGTGGATTACAAAGCACCGTCTAGGTCGCATCTCAAATATATTAAATTTAGTTTGCAAGACAAGGTAGCTCACTTTTAAAATATATTCATAGTGCAGACAGGTATTTGGCTTTGTCTGGCGTAGTTCTGCAAACGTGAGAGACATTCGTAGTACCTATTGTATTAAGTCAGCACACTGTTGAAATAAAGCACACGACACGACTGTTTTTTAAAGCAGCCACCATCATAAACACGATACAGTCTTGGAAAATGTGTTGAGTGTTACATTAATATCAAGATTCGTTAATATAAATTCATAGCGCTTAAGAAAAGTGGATACTTTTATTATACATTCACCCTCCACTTCATAGTCTTTGAAATTTAAATTTACTTTTCAGCGGTCAGTTGTAAAAACGGATTATTACCATTCTTACGCTGTAGACACAGCTTATTCTCATAAATTTTAGGACCGTTTGCAAATGAGATATGCTTTGAAATATTTAAAAAGTTCTTTCACTATTCTGAAATTTGGGTCATTTATTTCCACCAGTAGATTGTATAACTATAAAAGCTGACATATTAAATCGCCAAGTTTATGATATAATCTGAAAGATTTTTTCTTATCAATTACAATTATAAGCAATGAGTATAGTTTGAACGTTTACTGTTTCCGTGACAAAAGAACCAAAATGAACCAATAAAGTGAAATAATTAAATGAAAAAGTGTGCCGCTGCATTTCCATCTCAAAAGTTAAATTGGCAAGAAGCCGTTGACGCGAACTACTTTTGCGCCGCAGCAACGAAGCTGCGGCATATAATTTCAATGATTGTGTCTTGCGTGTACCTCTTTTATATTGTTGCTTATAGTAAGTATGTAAAGATGTTTAAGTATTTCTTAAAACATAGTGTGAGCGTAAATTAAGAAAAAAAAACTATATAATTAATTTAATTTGAAATAACATTTACAAAGAAAATTACGTCATTATGATGGTTATTATACGTATACCTATGTAGGGCCAGAAAATTAAGGACTGTTAACATATTTTGTGATATTAATAATATGTTTTTATTACGAGTGTCAACACTCAGTGTACACTGTGTTTAACACATTTCATTCTTAAGAAAAAAAAACACTTTGAATAAGCATGAAACAAGATAATGTGTTTACTCTAATCACCTAGAGGAGTTGTATTAAATATGAAAGTAACCCTAAACAACAACTGTAACAATAGAATCCAATTATTAAAAAATATGAATAAAAAATCGTTGCATTGTGAAAAGATATCGCAATATTGTAACGTGCTACGACATGTCTACGACGTAGCAGCGTAGCTAGCGGTAATTATTTTCAATAATTTATACTTGAGTGCACCAAAACGTGCTCTGCTTTCATAATAAGTTTAATACAAATAAAACTCTTTATTAAATTAAAAGAATATTAACAAAATGCACATGTAAAAAAAAAAAACATAAAAACTCTACCATAAAAAAATATCAGCTTCAATGTCGCCGGACAAGGTTTCCAGATTTATCTGTAATATAAAGAAATTGGCAATAATTTGACGAATGATATAGTAATGTTATAGTTAAAACATAAACAATTTATATGAAAAGAATACAGAATGAATATTTTTCATGTAATTAATCCAACAAATGAAATTTATTAATTCATGAGATATACCTATTATGAATAACTTGAACTATTTTATAGTTTATATTATTATTTGACATCAGCAATTCGGATACTTACCATTACATGTACTACTACAGATATTGCACAATATAATACAAAAAAAAATATTGTGCACCATAAACTACTGAGAACAAAAATTTCATACACATAAGATGCACAAGAAGGTTTTATCACTCATATATCAATCAAATATCTTCAAGACAACCTTCAACTCGTTACAGGGTAATGAAGGCAAAAGTATAATATTTCGATTGAAATATAAGCAGCTAGTGTAAAGTTAGTCCTTAAAGGATAGAAGTCAGGACATAAATACTCAGATCTTGTCTATCATCAACATGTCAAGAAAAAATAAAATAGTAATAGTATTATTATCTATACTAATATTATAAAGCGGTAAAGTTTGTTTGGTTGAACGGGCTAATCAGGAACTACTGGTTTGAATTTAAACGTTATTGTTGTATTGAATAGTCCATATATTCAGGAAGGCTATATAACATCATTTTATGTTTGTTTGTTTTTTTCTTATTTAGTAGCGAGTGAAATGCTTTACTTGTTTTTTAGAACAATCCAAAACTGTCCACTTTATCACATTGCCACTACAGTGAATAATTTTTCATAGACGGAAGAATAACAAGATATAAGGAGTTACCAATATTTGCTTATGAATATTTCAACTACTTTGTAGCAAAAAGTCAGTACAAGTACCCAGTTCATTATTTTTCAATCCAGCGAGTGGTCTGCGTTGCGCTGCATTATTATTTAAAAAGAAAATGTATTACGTATTCAGCAACGATGATAACTTCCAATTAAGACATGAAGTGTTTTTCCTTGGAAGTTCATTTTAAAACTCTTTGAAACAGCTTATTCTTAAAGTTTATAGGGTACTTTCCTTTATGTCTTTTCACTATAAGAGTCTAAATAAACCAAAATTTTAACTTTTCACGCATAAAAATTTGGATTTATAGTAAATTAAACCATTCATGTGAGTCTTTAGAGTATAGAGTCCTTTTTTGCCCTTTGGGTACAGAATCCAAAAAAAAATGATATTTAGTTTAACGATCCTTACTTAAAATAAGACTTTACAAGTCACTCCTATGAAAACATTACTGCCTTAATTAAAAATTAATATTTATATTCATACCCACGAACCCATGCAACACATTTTGAAATTAATATTAATATACATAAGAATAATCGGCAGCTTAATTTTAAAAGTGTAAAATGAGTATTCATTTTTTTACATGGAGTTATTTTATTATAAAATTTTGCTCCCTCATAGGTAATATTTTTTTTTACAAAAAAAATGTCCTTACTTTAGAAAGAACGAGCCAGTTTAAACTCTACGATATACTAAAAATCTCAATTTAACAAAACACCTCAATAATCACTCCAGTCTTAGATTAATATATAAAATACTAATCAGTCATACTATTAAATATGCTGGTAGTCATAATCATAATATTTAATCATGTATTTTACAATTTGTACTCAATATTAATTAACCAGTTTCATTGTACAACATATTAAAACAAAAAAAGTCAAACAGGTGGCACTCCGGGTTTACTATTACACGGACAAAAACTTAAAGTCAAGTGCAGTCTTAATGCCACCACATTAAACTGTATACACAAGTTGCTCACATAAAATAAAAAGCTGGTACCGTTATATATCTCCGTAATAAAAGTTGAGTATTATGACACTGAAAAAGGTAGAAACCGTTATTTCATTAACTCAGCATTTCTTTAATATGTACTCTATGTATACAAGTACGGTTCCATTAAACTTTGGACAAGTGATGTGTACCCTGCACCTCAGCCACCTTACGTAAAATTGTATTGACATAAGCGTCACGTATGAAGCGGCATCCAGATTAAAACGCCCTACTCCGTATAGACTAACTGTAGCTTACAAAAACCAAATTCCTTTGTCGTGCACAGAAGGTAAGCAAAAAAGTTCAGCCAACTTGTAAGATAAAATCAAGCGAATTACTGCCAGAATTTGTAACGTGAATTAATAGGCACGAGAAAGAATATCGAAGCAGGCGGGTATATCTGTACGTTTATTTGCCTTTGTTTCCGACGAAATTCGCTCACGACAAAAATCGACCTCCACAAATTATAAGGCGGAAGGAAATTTGAACTCCTTCAAAGAAAGAACAAATATTGTCTAATCAAATTCTAATTTGTAGGGATTAATTTATGACATTTAAGCCGTGTTTGATCGGCGCTCGGTACCGGAATATCTAATATTTGGTCGAGGTTGGCTATTTAAACAGGGTTATTCGTCAAGTTTGTCTTCCGACCAGAATAGCTCATATCATAACCGGCTTAAATCTCGAAAGACGTTCAAACTCGCCCTAGGTATAACCAAGGCGAGTTATGCCGCAATCTCAATGCAATAAACATTGAGCTAGACGGCACGCGGCACGTGCCAACGACGACTTGCCTTTCTGTGCCTGTGCCCAGGGATATAGAATTATCGGAAAGAACTTGTTTTTATAGCTTAAATTCTTAATTCAAACAAAATTGCTTTTCGGGCTATTATACATTACATTAAATTTGTTCACATTAGGAAGAAGCTTCAATCCATGTAAACAATTCATGTAAGAAGCTTCAATCTGATTCTTAAAGAGCTGGCTAGTTTAAGAGCAATATACGCGCATTACTTAACAAAAACAGCACGTTAATCTTACAATAAAATGGTTTATATTTTTTACTAGATTTAGGGCTGTTTAAAAAATCCGAAGAATTAGCATTTTAACGCGGAGAAATCCTCATGGATACCCTTATACCCTGGGAATATCAACAAAGGGAATATCGTATTTAACCTCCGCAGCGTTTCTTTGGACGTTCAGTGCCAGGTAAAGAGAAAGTGTTAGCATTATATTCGCGGCCGGGCAACGCTTGTGATAACGCCAGCCACGTTCCAGAGAGTGAGATGCGTCTCAGTAGTATTCATCATAAGATGACCATGCAGAACGCACATAAAACGTCTCAAGTCCTCATAGCAGGTGTATGATTCATCATATCTGCCTCCGTGGACCTAGGACTGGAACATAGAACTAGGAAAGACAGACTTTCATGCAAAAGCCGCTCTCTAGTGTTCTATTTACCTGCGACGAAGCGGCAGGGAAAATGCATCATCCTTCCTTGCCCTCTCCGTCGCCGCCTACGATCATCACTACTTTGAGGAAAGATCGCACTGCCTGTGCCGACCTCATTCTCTTGACCGATCTATCTGTAATACAGAGCACGCTGCTATCCGCACTCCACGCAAGGCATACCTTTAGCGTATGCTGGGCCGTCTCGTAGAGGCAATCGTCGGCTCCCGCTCGATCCAACTCATATAACTCCTAAACCAACCATGTCTAATGACATCAACTACTGCTTGAAGACCGGACAAGTTGCCTTAATAGTTCTGAGACTGGCGATAGGATGCACCAGCGTAGACATCTTTGTGTTTTTCAATCAGGACAATCAGCCTAGGTTAACTAAAATAATAAATCAAAAAAATATATATATTATTCTTAATTCTAAATCCATTATTATAATTATCATACGATAATTTAGTACTATGCCCCTTCTAGACCAATAATACGTCAATGGGTGCAATATTGGAGAGGCTTCTATTCCATGTACAGGCCTCGACAGCAACAAGGCGCGGTGTGACGTATTATGCTGAGCTACATCGAGCTGCAATATGCTGCAAATATGCAAAATGTACACGTGTAAGTAATATTTTACAAAACACTCAAGCGGCATGGTATACAAATAAGTAATACAAATGACTTCATTGTATTGTATTGTTCTTTCGGATATAGGCACTGAACGTACC
>DWLI01001809.1:0-14498 GCA_018249915.1 Cecropterus dorantes dorantes | reverse complement strand
ATCTTGGATATTAAAGATTGTACCTGCCTACATAGATTTAAGCAACCCATTTAATTGAATTTGAAAATGATATATAATTCGGTAATTCATGACATGTTACATTTTTTAAACCCGGATGACCCGGATTTAAACCTCTAGCACAGCTAGTTACCTATTAATAATAAATACACCCAAATACGTGAGATTAAAGTATCAAAGTCCTATAAATCCACATCGATTTTATTCTAATTTTTATTTGATTTGTAGCGTTATTCTACATAAAAAGTAGCTATTTATTTTAAGGTCCTTTAAATATATCAATAGCTAAAATATATTTCTATCATTTCAATGTTTTCACTTACGAATGGATTTACCAGAATAATATTTACCCACAGAATTATAATAGAAATCTAATTATTTTATTGAAATAAATCAACGACAAATTGTGCACTTTAAAACAATATGTAGGTAAGTAAATAAATTAGAAACCTACAATGTTATAATAGTAAGCTCAATAAATTACCGACGCACGACTCAATACCGATTGTTGGTTGTATATTTTATATGAAATCTATATTGGAACTTCCAATAAGACTAATAAAAGTTTTTAAGACTTGTAAAAATATTCTTTATCGAATGTAGGTATGTAGGAAACTTAATTTTAACGACGAAATATATAATACAGACAATTACATTACATACAGTTAGGTCATTAAGATATAATTCGTTCAGCGCCACCTGTAGTGATTATTCCGAACTATCCAAGTTGCTGCGATTAATATTAATTAAAGTGAATAAAGTAGGTCAGTAGCAATCTTTTTTCATATGTCAATTCTAATTTCAGATTTGAATCATGCTGGCCAGCTCTTCGTCTTGGAGTCCAGGGTGTTATACTGATGTGTTCCCCAAATAACATGCAAACCGCTTCAAGAGAATTAGAACTTTTATACAATTATTTCGTGTCTCAAACAAAATTATCTCCAAAACAATGTGTTCTTTTTTATAATACTGTTGATGATCAAGAGGATATAGATTCGCTAAATTTGTGTATGTACTTTGTTTTTTTTAGAAGTGTGTATAGATTTTTATACTAATTATTTTTAACTTATTATTGTTTTGTGATTTTTATGTGTGCGAGTGATATCATAAAGTAGTTATAATAATAGACAGTTATTATTGTTTCAGCTTCTACATTCTCGAAAGTATCTCAAGTCGCTGTGAACTTAAAATCTGGAAGTAACAAACTAAAAATAGATTTCTCCAATTACATTGCTTCGATATTACAAGTTCTGAACAAAGAAGCTTAAAATTTTCATCTGTCACTGTGTATCTTCGATGTGCGTTGTAGTCAACTTACCTTTTATATTGTACTGCGTCTATAATAATCAATATACTGAAAAACATTCATGAATTCATTCATTTTCCAATTTCTTCCAGCATTATATCATATCTATTTATAGGATACTGCCATCTTATGCACTGTAAGGAATCAACATAAAAACAAGGGATACGAAAACTTTATATAATAAAAGGTTCGAAATCAATGTGTTTTGTATAAACATAATTTATTTTAAAGTAATTACAGTCCAGTAGATATTCTTTATCTTCTCTTATCACAAAAACTAAGAAACAACTTAATCAAATCATATGAATTATTTATCATATTGCTTTGTATAATATGTAGGTAGACATTTACTGGACAAAATGATTCACTGTCATTACATTTTTAAAAGAATCCCTATACGATACTGCTATATTATTGCTTATATTTTTGAGATATGCTCAACAATCTCAAACATTTTACGATGATTTTGTTGAATCACCATAATCATTATTAATGTCTAAACCGCAGTGCCACACAAACAATGACTTATTCATTGTATCCAGTAATTTAATAAATAACAAGTTAATTGAGGATATTTAGGCATACTCTTTAGCTTAGAAACAATAAAGGGGCACTTTATTACTTTCTACACCTAGCGTTCAAGTTTTGACGATTTCATTTTTATCTAAAGCCTTCCATTGCTTTAACTCACATAATGACTAGATACTACTTATAAATTGTTATTTGCGTGGCTCATAGTTTACAACATAAATTATGAATGTTAATACAAATACGCGTAAAAACTCAATCATAAACTTGCACTCAGTCTTAAAACATTTGGCCCGTATAATGAGTACTTTTAAAATGAACTTAATTCATTTGATATTTTAATTAAACATAATTTACTACAATACGATAGATTATGTATGAAACTATCAATAATAAATTTACAGTTTAAAATATTTACACTAAAACTTGTACATGTAAAGCAATTTCTTATCTTCCTACATTAGAATAATATAAAATGTAAAAGAACTGTCATTAAGTCTGTCGTTATTTATAATTATCACATTGATCACATTTTGTGTCATGTGGAAGGGCTTAAGAGTTTACCAATATTATAACTTATACTTGTAACCTAATTCAAAATATACACAAGCTAATGTCTATCGTTTTTCCAATTACTCCTATCACTAAAGTTCTTTCTATCTCTATGTCCTCTTGCTGAGCCGCCCCGATTCCAACGATCGTTACCACGCCCCCGAGGACCACCTCTATTTGAAAAGCGTTGGAAGTTTTGTTCTCCGTCCATATAATTGAAATCACTACTCGGCGGTGGTACATTAAACGCCATGTTAGGAAAATTGTTCGGACCACCAAACTTATTATTAAAATTATGTGGGATATTGGGAGCAATGCCAAGTAATCCCGGTGCCGGCCCGCTTCTAGGGTCCGGCAAAGGCTGGTTGAAACCATGCATATGACCGACGTTCATGTTGTTCATACCCCCCATGCCCATTGAAGGCATATTCATCATGTTTATGTTACCTTCCATTGAGCCAGGAGGACCACTCATATTGCCAAAAGGATTAGTGTTCTGATTAAAACTAATAGGAGTCTTTAATAAGGCCTCCTTTGGCTTAGGTAGGTACGTATACTCACCATTTTCACCTACAGTAATACCTAAATTTGTAAAAATGTTACACAAAACTGAATTACTTTGTATAGATGTCAAGTCAAATTTTTTCCCTGGCGTTTTATCTTGTTGATGCTGCTTAATCATTTGCGTTACTGGAGCTAGATGTTGGTTTACGAATATTTTTTGAGTAGAACTTAATTCCTTATACCAGTTGGAATTTTGTAGAACTGTTTGTATATCCACCGAATTTAATTTTTGATCCTGATTCAGACTATCAATAGTGTCCTTGGGTTTTCTTCGAGGATCAACCCGAGGGGCTGTAGAGACAACTTTGGTTTGTTTTTCGCTATCGCTGTTAGTTTCCTCTACCGATAAACGAAATACTTTCCTTAGTCTTGGGTCTATCAAAGCTTGAGATTTTGCAGTGCTGTTTCTGATATCTGTATAGTCTGGTCGCGGGATATGGATAGGTACAAGTTTATAGGCTATAGGCGGATGATTATTAATTGAACCATTAATTTCAGAAGCCGGTGTATAGTTCGGTATGGGTTTAAAAGGTAATCCTAAACGAAAATCAATATCTCCGCTACTACTCTGTCTGAGATCGGTGTCACCAAAAGCTGGAATTTTATAATCGGTTTGACGTAAATCGACATCTGTTCTACGACGTCCATCTGTAGGTTCTCCGTCGACACAATCGTAAATTGAAACTCGCGGTGGCTTTTTTATGGGCTTAATACAAGTATCGATAATTTTATCTGGTGACCTCCTCGATCGGGGATCTCTTAGTTTATTGCTTTCAATCGATTCTGAGTTGCTGGGTTTATTTTCATGCAAATTATTTTTCATCGTATTTAATAACTTTGTTACCTCTTCACTAATATCTATCTTAGAAAGATCACCTAATCTACTTAAAACAGTAGATGGTTCTATTGCCTGTGACGTCGATACTTGGGGTGGCGACATTAAAGTTGGCCGCGGTGACGACGCAGGGGACTTCTTTTTCATTCCTTTTTCTTCATCGCTGGAATACCATTTTTCATCAATTAATAAATTATTATCCTCGTCATCTGTCGTGGACCGTCGATTTCTTTTATCAGAATTTTTAAAAAGTGGTTCTGGTTGTAAAAATCTTATATCTGTATCACCTTCACTTTGAATCTTTCTTTCATCAACACTAGGATTAAGTGGCCTTTGATTCTCATCAGTGTATGGAAGAACTCTATGATCTACGTCCTTCGATTCATTTGTAATAATTTGATTTTCATTTTCAAAGTGCTCGTTTGATATATCAATGTTTTCCTTATCTTTAGATGCAAACTTTAAAGCATCTTTCGTATATTGATCTATGTCAATCATATCTTTACTGCTGGAATTCGTTTCTTTTACAAGGGTGTTGCTTATATTAGGGTCATCATTCACATTGGATGGGACTACAGGTTGAAATCGCATGTCAACGTCTTGTCCAGATAATTCTGATGAAACTGTCAAGCTATTCGTAACCGGTATTATAGGTGGTACTCGTAAATCTAAATCCATCGTACCAGTTGAAGGAACGAATTGTTGCGATTGTTGTTCGACATTATTTATTAAACCTAATTTTTGTATGCTCATTGTATTAAGTTGTATGTCAGTAATTTGTTTTAAGGATATGCCAATACTATTCAACTGCAATACTGTTAACTGTCCAAGCTGATCTAAATTTTCGATACCCATTTTTGTAAGATCAGAAATTTGCCGTGGAGTCAAAACACCTGTTAAATTCTTGATGCTCAATACATTTTTATTCGTGTTATTATTAGGAGACATGCTATTATTATAATTCTGATTAGAATGGTCATTTTGCCATCGTGACTGACGTATTTTAGGTGATACTTTGTTCTGTCGGTCGTTGTTAAAAGGATTCATTTGAAAATTATCCGGATTATTTTGTGGATTTGGAATATTCAGCTCAAAAAGTGACGGTATATTACGATTCGGACTGTCAATGCTTTCGGAATATAGTTGTATCAATTTCAGCTGTGTGGTTTGAATCATTTTTAATGCGCCTTCTCTATTTAGTCTTGGAAAATCGCCTAATATCTCTTTCGGGGCAGATTCAATATGTTTTAAAAGAATATTTCTAAGACCTTCGTTAAGAGGTTTTCCATGCGCAAATTTACAATCATCTTTATAAATACAAGGAAGCCCAGTATGATAATATTTACATGGAAAGTCTGCATGCATATACAAACATTTATCTCTTTTCGCGCAACAATCCATTAAATAAAATTTGCAGAGCTCCATTTTTCTGGGTGGATCCCAATCATGAGAATAAACACAGTCGTCGCCCTTATGACATTTACCTTGCATATAAAATAAACAAATACCGTCGAGATCTTGTTTAGGATGTGCTCCTCTTCGCCTGTCATTTTTATTTTTGTTGCGTTCGCGCTGAGGCGGTCGTCGACGATGATGCTGGTTTCCTCTTGAATCATGGCTACTGTCAGAAGCATAAGAATCTCTATCATCTTCAGCATAGGTACCGTCAGGTGATTGTCTATGAACAGGCGAAGCTCCTCTTATGCACATCATTTCATTTTCATCCATATCATCTGAAAATTCTTGCTTTTTACGCTTCTTGCTTGGACCATCCTTACTATCATATTTTTTTCTCTTCTTATGCTTCCTACGATCTTCAACCTCATCTTCTATTTGAGATTCACCATCATCATTCTTATTCATAGCTTTTCGGATCGCCTTTTCAATATTACCAGCAAAATCATCCTCCATAGGACTTAAATGTTTACGACTTTTCTTACTTTTATCTTTTGACTTTTGATCCCCTTTGTGGGATTTTGATTTAATCTTCTTTTTCTTACCTGATTTTGAATAGTAGAAACCTTCCGCTTCACAATTTTCCGGGGACATTTTATCCTCAGCTGGTGATTCTTCTTTTTTGTCGTCATTTGGGACATCAAGAGTTTCTTCACCTTCACTCTCGATCTCTCCGTCCTCCAAATCTTCCGTATTCGTAGCAGGATCAGCCATCTTGAATGTCTCACTGAAATTGAGAAAGCGGAAATATTAATAAACTAGTATTTTTTACGTCAAGAAATCATTGATTAAGAAATAATTTCTTTAATAAAAGTTTCTAAAATGAAAATATATATCGTAATCTGTAACAAATTCGAATTAAAACCTATTTTACAACGCAAGTTCTGAATTCTAAATGTTTATATCATTTTTAAAAAGATCAAATTGCGTAATTTTAAAATTATTCTAATTAATTTTTCATAAGCCTTACAATTTCAGTTCTCTGCAATAGCCTGACTTTCGTGTAATAAAGCTAGTTTTACTCCCTAAATACTAAATTAAAGTTAATGATAGCTTTCAGAAAATATATAATTTTTCTTAAATAGAAATACACCCTGCTCTAAAACAAAGAAAATAAAAACGTCAAATACCTAATAGTAAAATTAGAAACTATAATATGTAAAGTAGAACAAAGAATCGCTAAACACTAATACCTAGGCTCTAGGTGTTCATGTCAATGATAAGATAAGCTTAAGTTTATCAAGTGTTCTGATACATTCATAATTTGTAAAAATATATATTTACTAATGAATATCAAGTGTGAACATCTTTCACCGACCTGATTGGAATTTTACAAAATAAACAAAGATATATTTATAGTTAGAATGCCTAACCTATTTAAATTACTTGTTTTTTATCATATTTTAATATAACTTTGTAAATCACATTTGTAAACTTATTATTTCATTGTGTAGACTCATCGGCAGATAGATACGTACGTCACGAAGTGAACTTGGCAACGTCGCAAAACCGCCATGTTTATGTATAACCCAACTTATTTAAATAGACCTTAAAAACACATGATACTATAAATGCAGGAAATGGATTGATAAACTAGATTCCTAACTAGTGAAAATAAATGAATTTAGCCTGTAAGGAACAATTAACCACAAATTTAAAACCACTCCCTTCAAGCTGTATCAGACACAAAATAAAATGTACTTTGGACCACGAATGTAATGATATAATCAACTGAACTGAAGACTGACGTCCTATTTTTCTTTTAACGTTTCAACTTATAAATTTAAGTGAAAGTTAGCAATCTAAATAATTAGAATAAATATAACAATTATGTTAAATAATTGGTCTGTGTCGCAATGGACACCATTTTTCTTATATACTATACCTAATATTCGTCGAAACAATTAGCATTGAGAATGATTCTCCAAATATCACTAGTAATAAGTGTTGCGCAGTTATAAATTCAACATGTATGGCAGAAGTCAGTACAGTAACTGTTCATAGCCACTACTTTCAAATAATTTAGTAGATACGGCCAGGTAATACAAGCAGTGGGCGGCCGTTCACATTTCACAATGTCTGTCTTGCTGCGCGCTGCGCTCTCGCCACGAATTGATTGAATGACGTCAGCCTTCTAGAACGGCAAGATATAGCTATGTCCTTCCTTTTTCGAGGTCACGAAGAGTACGACGCTCACTCACACAAACACAATGCTACTTTTTATAGGTACTGGCGTATAGTGACTCACTGTCTACCAACTAAGTACCATCTTAATTTAGGAGCATAATACATATTTAGATAATGATTCTAAATGAAATCTGTATAAATAAAATTTTAGTTAGAGAATTTGTAATGTTACTTAATACAAGCTTTAGTAATGATCGATATACTTATTGCCGACCGACACCAAATTACCAAAGATTAGCTTTTTGAATAGAAAGTACATACCTATTATCATCGAAAATTACCCAATTTGTAATGTATTTAATCTGATATGTAAAGACAAATGCTTAAATGTTCATGCAATTTAAAATAAAATGTATTCTAAATGGTCAAAACTAAACAAATAGCTTGAGCATTTAGCAAATCTTACATCCGCCATTTTGACCTATGTCAAAAATAAATATAAAACGATCACAATTACATTTATGAATAACCAAAAGTTATATTCTACTACTAAATTTGTAACGCAATAAGGATGTATAGATTTAAATTTGTGTAGAATACTGCACATGTGTGGCAAATTATTTCTTTAGCTGATCAAGCACTTTATGTACAAAATATAGGGGGCACGCATTCATTATAATGGCCTAGCAAGAAAATAATATATTTTACCATCTTACATTTAAATGAACGATTCACTATGTGCGACTACTATACGCCATGTAAAATGGAATTCTTTCATAGCATTGCTGCATAAAGACGACGTAACAAATTCGAATACGCAATATTGATTTCGGATTCGGACGACGACTGCAGCAACAGAACAAAGCAAAGTTATTCGGATCGTAGATTATTAGTTTCACGTCTGATCACTGATTACAATGGTGGCGCTTATGTAGCGACGCGTTTCCAAACAGTTAGGTTCCGGTAATTTCATTACTCATTATTTAATTTAAGTTTCCAATAACAGAAATATGTTAATTTTTACGTCGTAATAAAAGAATTAATAAATATACTATATAAATACATTTCAAAATAAACATTAATTGTTTAAAAGGAATTAATTTATTCAATGAACCATAGACTCAAACATGCAAGACTAATTTATGGTTTATAGCAATAAATTTTATGCAAACCAATAATATCTTTAAAAAATATATTCCGACGAGTTTAAAGTGTTCTGTAATTTAAAAAACTTATTTGGATAAATTAACATATTATTAGTGATCTCAACAATAAATTGATTATCATCTGACCAAAAATAGTAAATTATCTGTGATTTGTGATGGTAAATATGACAAAAATAGACGTCAGAGTCACTGTCAAGTCAACTACTTTTTTTTATCAATATTGCATGTCATTTGTGATAACGATAGTCAGCATAGGTGAATGCTAATCAATTTTAATTGTATTTTTATAATTTATGAAGCTGGTCGAATGAACAGGATTATTCTAAAAGTAGAATAACATAAAACCTCGTATAGAATGTGAATTTACTCTGAATTCCCGAGCTTGATTGTTTTATTATTGTTTTGTGTGAGAAATCAGTATCTTTTCAGTATGTCTGAATTGAACAATCCATTCGCTGGTCTGATAGGAGTACCGGGAGTGGGTACCTCACAGGATTCGGAATACGGCTCTGGTCAGCTACAGATGAACATCAAAGCCGCAGCGGTAAATGAAGAAATCAGAACCATCAATGGTATTGTGGAGAATGTTTTTCATTTCACTATTAATCCGAATGCCGTTGGGGAACATTCGGATAGGCAGCTTATTTTTCTGGAGGAACTCGCTCAGGCCATGAACCCGCGACTGCACATTGACTTGGAGGCCTTAGAGCAGGCCCTCTTCGAGAGGCTCCTCCTCAATGACACCGAGAAGAACATAATACCTAGAACAGTGAAAGCGTACAAAGAGCATGTGATTCAGAAGCAAGTGTTTCCATACCTCTTCAGCTCCATGCAAAACATCCAGAGCTACGACCAGTACAATAGCAACACCGTGAAAAATGCTTTAGACAAGATGAAGGAATTGATATTCCGGAACGCGGTGACTGCACTGAAACAACCGGCATTGTTCGAGAATCAGGATTTCTCACTGCAACTGGTGGAACTTCTGCAACATGTTGATCCCCAGAGTCACACGTTTTTCTTAGATTTAGTGAAGGCGTTTGTTTCTGAAGGTAAGTGTCATTTTTTTAAACATTAATAGAGTTTTATTAAGTATCTTTTGTTAGACATGATTATGTCGCTTCATATTTAGAATTGAAAAATAGTCAAAATTAGTAAAGAACTGGTTTAAGTAGCACGACGAGAATGTGGTAGACCTTTCAGATGGTGGTTTGATGATGTCAAAGTTGTAGCAGGTTGTTCATGGTTGTACTAGAGAAGCTAATAATAAAGAGAAATGTTGTCAGTTGGAGGAGGCCCTTGTCAAATATTTGCCATTATCTGTTTTTGTTTTCTTTTTTTTGTTTTTGCGCCATTTATGTATTTGTAAACAGTGGAAACATCACTGATCTTAGTACTATTTTCACCGTTTTGTTAACTATTTAATCGTTTGTTTCATAAATATAAATAAATTAAGAAAATAGTGACATACAGACAGAGAGGGATGTATTTAATCTTAGTTTCTGGAAAATTTCAAGTATATATGATCATGGAACTCTCTGTCTGAGTAAAGGCTATTATTATTAATATATTAGCTTTTGTGCTATGATTGAAATTTAGCTATAAGGATGAAATGCAGAGCTTGCATGTTTCCTCAATTTTCTATTAAACACACTAAAGCTCTTTAACACATGTGTAACAAAAAAAGAGAAAACAGTACTGAACCGTTTTGTCTTTGTCTATATACATATGTCACAGATGACTTGCTTAATTAGTCGAATGAGTCAATTAACAGCCTAACTGCTTCAATAAACAGTGTTGTTAGACTATTCTTTTTATAATATGCAACTAGCAAACAAATTTGGAGTCTACCTTATGGTATGTTATCACTGCCATCAATGGACTGTAATCCACCTCAGATAAGATCAAAGTCTTACCTGAGGTTAGCCACAGTTGCGTTGGCTGCCTGCTACCACTAAGGACTAACTTAGTGGTAGCAGGTTAGAATGCCTTGGATAATTATGTTCCCCTTACCACACCCTTCAGACCAAAACACAGCAAAGCATAAATCAGCTGTTATTATATGGAAATAAAATTACTAAAGGACCTATTAACCAGTTTAGACCATTCATACAATATTTCTGACATAAGCCTGATAAAAAAATCAATATAATCCGAGCACGATTTGGACTCAGCTACTTGGTGGACATTCCGGTGCCCTGCTTGTTTAGTTTCGTGTTTGTATTACAACTTAAGCTAACCTATACTGCCCTCAGAAGCACTCAAGCGGTATCTCATTTAAAGTAAATTTAGAGAAAATTGAAGGTATGTAAAGGTGATTTTCTTGTATCGAGTAGTAAATTCAGAGAAAGGATTTTAAAACTAGATTTTTAAATGTTTCACTAAGTACTTTCATTGGACCATAACATGCATAGTTTCTTGAGCTTTCTGAAGCTATAAAAATCAGTCATTTTTTTGAGGTGCCGTTTTTGTGCCTCTGAGAACAGCATAGTGTTTCATGTAAAGACTGATGAACTAATAGTTATAGACTGGAAATGTAGAGGAAAAGTCACCCATGATTTTTTATTAACTTTTTATAAATGACGGTTGTATAATTTAGTAAGTAAACAAAAATGCTACAACTCAAACAATCTAAAAATAGATGCTTTAATATTCCTGAGAATCATCATTGTATGCTTCATACAAATCTCTCTAACCATATACTCTATAGCAGAACAAAGCCATACATAACACAATCGTTACACGGCAGAAATGACTGGCAAAAATACCTCTGAAGTTGAAACCACAAAGCACTCTACAAACATAAAATGTTTTTTATGTAAGTTAATTATACTTTCAGGCTCTGAAGATTGTCAAAATCAGTTAAAAGAGACAATGCTACCTGTGTTGAGAAGGATTCACGCACACATCAACAAGTCCAATCTAATCAATCTACCCATTTATATTTTACCATCCATACAGGTATTTGCAAGTAAGTGTCCTTCCTTAATAAAACAGTATATATGAGGAAAAAAATATTCTTAAGCAATACTTAAACAAACCTAAAATTGTTTAATACCTTAAAGATTGGTTCAGGCATATAAAAGATTACATTTAGGTAATTGTATTGGAATTTTAAAATGGTGATGTTTTTAGGATTCTATTCCAAAGGGTAACAACGTGACCCTATTACTAAGAACCCATTAACCATCTGTCTGACACTAGGCTATCTCACGAACCTTGATAGCTAGAAGTTAACATTTTCTTAGATGATATTTTACCATTGTGACTATAACAACAAATACTAATAACAAAATAAAATAAATATTTAAATGGGGGCTTCCATACAACAAACGTGATTTATGGGCGTTTTTATAGATAATGGTATAGAACCCTTGCCGATCGCACTTGGCCGGATTTTTATATAGTAAACAGAGGTACCAGTTACCGTATTTTTTAAATGATTGAGATAAATTCATCTTTATAGATGGTAATAAAGTTTAAAGAAATCTGTCTGTTTGCTGTTTCTTTAATATATTACCTACATAGCCAGGATACTTTCAGTGATTAATATGTCTAAAAATGTAATTTAGTCTTATCATAATATTGTATAATATCTTTCATAGGTAATCCACACTTGGCGCCAATACTAATGGAGGCATGTGAACCAAAGCTTGAGAACAATGGGAGGCTGTACCAAGATTCAGTAATAGGCGCCCTACTCAGTTTATCAGTGCTCCCTCGCACTCCACAGTCCATGCATGAATTCTTTGATAATCCTATGGATCAGGTATATTTGTAATATATTTAAAATTGTTAATGTTCTATTGACTAAGTCTGTAGGAGAACGAAGGTTACTATAATAGCTCTCGAAAGAAGTAAGCTGAAGTAGCAATGGGCAGGCCTCATCGTTCATAGGGCAGATAAGCGATGGGGTAGAAGAGTCCTGGACTGGAGACCACGTCTAGCCAAGAGATGTGTAGGCCATCCAGGTGGACTGATGTCGTGAAGAAGACGGCGGGTAACTGCTAGATTATGATGACTCAGGACCGGTCGGAGTGGCGCCGATTAGGGAAGGCCTATATGTCCAGCAGTGAAATTTCAAGCTCTATTGCAGGAATTTCCAATTTTATAATATTCGAGAGTTACTATTTACTGTGTGATTAGATTGTGTGATCTATTAATAGTATATTAATTCGACGCTCCTCAAAAAAATTGTTGGCGAAAAAAAACATAGTCAATATCAGATAGTTTCTCAAACATTTATTATTTATAGAACTTGGTGCCGAAACAAAGAAGTCGACGAATTTTTCTTTGTTTGCAATGGTCGAATGGTTGATTACCCCTGTTCTATACCATTGGCAAAATTAAATTCATCAATGCCATATTATTATTTCATACTTGGTTGACATTGACCTTAAGAATTCTCATTATATATTCTGACTCTAATGGATCAATAGTGAACTCAGTTAGTGAATATTTTATGAGTTTTTCCTTTATGCTTCAGTGCATAAAATATGAGCAATCGATCTCCATTATTATGTTACAAATTGTACATCTTTTTTAAAATTTTCAGTCAGCTACATCAATGATAGAATCTTCAATTTGGAATGCGTCGTCCCACCTCACCAATAATTTGCACAAAATATTCTTAACCCTACTCAAAGCGGGACCCCACATGAGAAATCGTCTTTTGACTTGGATTGGAAAATGTCTGAAGACAAATGCTGCTAGAGGCAAACTTTGGAACGTTCAGGTATTTTAAAGTGTAGTAATTTTTTCTTTATAATAAGCACCATCTTATCATATTTTTTACAAATAGGTGATTGCGGTCATCAACAAGCCAGGCGCGGTGACTATTTGGTAAAATTCCCATTATGGGAGGTGTATGTCCATCAGTGGACGAAAAAAAGCTTACGGGTAGATCCATAAATATTTTTCCTAGTAAAATAAAAACATAATACACCCAATGCCTAACAAAACCACCTGGGCAAAAATTATATCTATCTATAAATGCAGGTGTAATTCGCGCACAGCTCAATAATTTTACTACTTATTGACATACATTTATTTAAGGCTTATAAGTCGTTAGTTGGGTTAAAAAGTGAGGTATATTGATTCGGCCGTTAACTTTACCAACATATAAACAGATATTGTCAGCTACTGCGATAGAACACATTGGTGCACTAAGTGGTTATAAGAGAAAATCATGATTGCGACAGCACTAAAGTTTCTGTAAAGGGGTCATACGTTTAGTAATGGCTTTCTTAATTTCAGGCTGCTGAAATGAGTTCAGCTACATTAACATGCGTAACTGACGGATTCATGTTGAACTTGGGAGCAGTGCTACTGCATCTGTGTCAGCCTTTCTGTAATACCCCTGATGATCCGAAGTCACTCAAAATTGATCCCACA
Organism: Cecropterus dorantes dorantes; assembly: GCA_018249915.1. Classification (NCBI taxonomy): domain Eukaryota; kingdom Metazoa; phylum Arthropoda; class Insecta; order Lepidoptera; family Hesperiidae; genus Cecropterus; species Cecropterus dorantes. The sequence goes on along the minus strand of DWLI01001809.1, from coordinate 553 downwards.
TACGGTGCTGTCACTGTAAGTGTATTATACTTATATCTTCATTATGTACTTGTTTCTTTTTAAGTGAAAGTTCTTGCGGCGAACGATGTAACGGATGTGGTTACGCTGAAGCGTTACGTTATACGAAAATTATTTCATTATTATAGATTTGATGGAGATTATTTAATGGATCTTCGTAACCAAATGCGTTACAATAAATTTGGTTAATTTCTGATAGGGGTGGATAAAGCTTATAATGTTGTATTTGATTATTATTTTTGTAATTGTATTTTTTTAGTAATAACAACTTGATTTTGTTTGGTTGCTATAATTATAACGAATGAAAATATAGAAAGAAATCAAATGTTACTTCTTTGTATTTACTTTGAAAATTTCTTAATAATTCGTAATCGAAACCTACAGATATTCCAAAATAATTATTTATCCGTAATAGTATCTATAAGTCGACCAAGCTAACTAGACGAATGTCAATTGTAACGTCACTCGCAAGCTCGCGAGTACTGATGACAAAAAAATAGCAACAATGATTTTTTGTGAAATGTTGATTTCAATA
>DWLI01001808.1:0-14505 GCA_018249915.1 Cecropterus dorantes dorantes | reverse complement strand
GTTAGGAAATGTAGTTCCCTAGAATTTTGATCTTGGAGCATTTTTCTATTTACGATTTGATACTTTACTGATTACCTTATTGAAGTTTGATATTTTTTCCCAGTTTTACCTTAACTATTGCAAGTAAAGTGAAAAGTTGATTACTAGTGTTAACTATTCAGAATTGGATTTGCTGCTTTTTTGTCGAGGCCCTGGGGGGAGAGAGACCCGGATGCTCTCTCCCAAAACCGCCATCGATGCAAACTAAAGATCCGCGACTGGTATAATTATACATGATTATAGCACATAGAAAGGGTCAAAAGTCTCGAAGCATAACTTCGACCTCGTATACCGCTAAGTTAACTCACATATCTTTAGCGGAAAATCTACCGCTGATCTCTCGTTTTCATTCATCAATCCACCCATCGGCCCTCCGAGCCTACTCCTGAAGTTTTGTTAACAGCCATCTCACCTGAAGCATATGTTGATGACACACAGGAAAATAGGTCTGCCCATCTCTTGAATTTTGTTCCTCAGTGTCCTTATACAACCACCACGGGAAGAAAGGGTGCTGTTATTCCATAGCCATGTAGGAAGGTTCTTTTTCTATTGAAAAGTAATGACCGATGAACTCCAGGCTGACGAATACTTGTTAAGTTCTTGTTGCCATATTTTAATTCAAGGTAAGTAATTAAACAGTCTATTGAATTTATTGTTTAAACGACGCTTTCTTTTTCTATTTTCCTGTAAACGATTTTTACTCGCTGAAAAAATGGATGTAACGGACATATAATGTAGGTACAGTTTTATTATATTCACTCAATGTAGATATTACATTTGCCCCAAAGATTAATTGTATCGAAGAATACCTATCTCAATTGCTGAAAGCTTTTTGTAACTCGTGTACTGAGCGCAACGAGTTTCTGTCTACCTATATCACAACCGACCAAAAATGTGTGGTCTCTCGGTAGTGTAGAGCTCGGTAGAGCACAAAGGGTGAATGTATTGCGAGGGCGGTTCTTAATAGGGTGGTATCATGGCTAATGTTCGACATATGCGAGCTGGCCGGCCAACGGTGGGCAGAAAGTGCCGCGAGAGCAAAAGTGACCGCAGTCGCTACTCGCGCCCCGGCCGGTCTCCGCGCACAGACGAACGCACGCTCGCTACGTACGCACTATTCCCGCCACAATTCAAACTTACGTCTGAAAATCGATAAATAATTATTTCGCTTCGCAATAAGAGTGCACTCGCGCGGAAAGAGCCGAAACTCGCGACACTTGCGCGCCAGTGTCCGGATTGCGACGCGGCCGTTGACATCGATTTAACGATCCGATTAGATAGATATCGATATCGACAGATTTTGAAAATGACGGATTTTGGCGGGAAGTGTGCGGTATGTAATTAACGGTTTTGTTTAACAGTGACCCAAGTGTTTTGTTCAAAGTGTCAACTGGAACGATGGTGGATTCCACTTAAAATTTTATCAGTGTTGTTCTTTTGTTTGCTGAAATAGAAAAGCGAAACATTTTTAAAGGTGAGGTGTTTTTAAATCGACTTTAATTGTGGTAATGTTTTGCATAATTTTATTTGTTATAAGTAGCCTCTAGTTGTTACCCAATAGGAGTTAAAATTGTATCTTTCGCTTTCTAAATACTCGACCATGAGTGTGGCCGCAGTCACGACTTAACTGATTTAATTTTGCAGCGCGATAAAATTATAATAAGCTTTGAGATTTCCGTTCATTTTCATGCAATTTAAAGTCAGTACAGATTCTTTATGTTTACGTTTACGTGATGTAATGTTATATAATGGTTACAGATAGAAAATTTATTGAATGTTATTTGTGGCACTTTATTCTTGTCTCATAATGGATATTTGTTTTTAATAGTTTTACTTATAGACCCGCTTTAGATAAACTTATACTTACTTCACCTTTTCATGCGAAATATTTTTTCGAAGTAAACACTATACTAAAAACAGTTTATGTCAAATTTATGTCCTGAAAACTACGTTTGGTATTATAGTATCATTGCCCTTTCACCACTGCGTTGCAGTTTTAAACAATTCAAAAGTACGTAAAGACACGCATAAATTTATATGTACGTAACAATGTTTTTTTTAACTTTGTTCGTTCAGTATTTTGAAAGGTACAGTAGTTAATGCGCGCAAGCGTAAATATCTGGATCAATTCCACTAAAAACGGGTTTTACAAAACAGAAAAAAATGGTTGCAAGAATTGCAAGATAAAATGAGGAAAGTCTATAACATTACGATTTGTAACGATTGATAGACACTAATAAATGAACAACTTTTACTTTGGAACAAACTAGGCAAGATATAGTCATAAAATAGCATTTTACGCCTTAAATCTTGAGTTTTCGTATTTCGTCTCCCTTTTTTAGGCAATGCTATGGACGAAATCTGTCATCGTAGAAGATTTTGTAAGATTCCGTTGTTATCTTTATCTTAAAACTACTTAATGCACGATAAAATGAAATATTCAGGACTTTTATAATTTATAGGATATTAAATAGAATTTATAAAGTGCTAAGTGTGAAATTTGCAAGAAATAAGCGTGTCTGTAACAAAGAAACTCTAGAAAGCAGTGGCGGATTTACACATTTACCGGCAGTTGGCTGGCTATTCAAATTATTTTTGCTACTGTGTTAAAAGAGGTCGTCCACATTTTAGTAATTTGTTGGCAAAAAGGAGCCGGCAAAATATATTTTCCGCTCCTAATATTCACAGTCTTCTTTACTTGCTTCTGATCTCAACTAACCATCTGCTACTACTCAACCTGCTGATAAATCCGCCACTGCTAGGAAAAAGATGTTCCTTTTCTGGAATTCTTCTTCTATTCTTTACCATATACAGTATTGTCACTATTTTAGTTCTATCAGCATAGTAATACAATAAATAAATATTGTACGGTATTTGTATTGTATTGATCATATCTTAGTCAATAAAAAGAAAATAGTTTAGTTCAAATCTAACGTAATCATGGAAAGAAAGCTAACTTAGTTCGAAAATAATTAAATTGTCACAGTTTTTTTGTCACCAAAATCATAAGTATCAGTAATCATTGTTGTCATTTATTAGACGCAGGCAGATGAGTATAACATAATCTTATGATTATTTGTCTGTGGTCTTAAGACTTTACAACATTCTTTATGATGAATGTAGATACCTACTTTGAGATGTGAGGACGACTGATTCCATAAAAGATAACAGTCAGATGCAGTTAGCCTTATCGCAACGTTTAATTCCTATTTGTTATTCAATAGGTAAATTGAATAATAAAAAGCTTAACTGGTTCATAATAAGAAGTACAATATTTTAAAATATGTTTATTAGACACTAAACTCATATAATATTTAATTTGATAAATTATTGGTGTTCGTGTTTGTGCTCTATTAAAATATATTTGTTTTGTTGAAGTGTTGAATAATACACAAGTTTATGCATACAAAAATGCATTTTATTTGATATACAATCAATCATAATTAGGTAACTAACTAGCTAAGGCTTTTCTCATAAAAGATATACTTTTCCATTTACATAAAATAAGTAAAATAACGCATTAGTCTATAATTACATTGAACTGGAAGATACACTCGTAAAGCTTATAAAGATAAACCAAAGTTAATGTAACTTTTGTATATACATACATTTAGATTTTATATTTTTTGTGTTTTTTTATATCACTGTTTTTATAGCCCTTGTGGTTAAGTTCAAGTTAAAAGTGAAGTATAAAAATACAAAATGACCCAAAAAGTGTTGAACGGAACCTCAAATGAAGTTGTCACTATGCTAAAAAACTCAAGGGCGGTAATTGTAAGGATCCCTTTTCCTTTGTCTGTAGATATTTATATGGTTTCTGTTCGTGGTTTCATAGGATTATTGTTAAATGCTGTGTTTATGAATTTAATGTGCGTATAAACATTTTAGTTGAATTTATCGATAATTTGTCCTTACGAATTATAACATAGAATAGATCATCTGATAATTTTTGTATGTATTTTATGTATTTTTTCATGACCAACAGATCTCTAATAGGTACGACTAAAAGTTTGGTAAGTACTATACTTATTACGTTTGTTAACAATCGCTGACACTACATCGTAGGTCTACGGCAGCGTAGTGGAAATTTACATTTAATTAAAATGAACAATTTCATTATGTCATTAGGGAAATTTAGACTTGTATTATTTTTTATAACTTTTATAACTTTAAGTAAATCTAAAATATCAATCAAAATATTCGTCATAAATAACCGTAGTTAATTTTTCTTCAGAAAAAAGTAAAATTGATGAGTATGTTTCTTATAAATGTAACTGTAATTATTAATAAATATACAAGAAGAATACAAGTCATTTTAAAAGAGTCGCTATCAGGTAAAATATCTGTTAATGAGCAATTTCACTAAAATAACAATAATATCCAAATTTCTAGCGTTGGATGTGAAAAAATTTTGATTTATTAGAAAAATAATAAAGAACATATTATAATACATAAGAATATATTCCTTTTCTCTACATAATTTTCTCATTTATTATTTATTAAAATTTTAAACTAGAATAAAATATATTTTTGGAAGAAATATTTATCATTTTTGAATTTGTTATCGTATCATCGTTTACCTTGTATCTTTAATTTAAGCTAACTTAACACTAGGGTTTTTTTGCATCGTTGGTACTACGAACACATGGAACTGTGCACGAAGCTACAACTAAAACATAAATGAAATTAATTATTTAAATGTGATTCTGGTTGAAAATTGAACCAGGAACTGAGATATAATCGCTAATATACAGATATCATAAATGTATGTATAATCCCGTACATTCATTTGTGATATCTGTATAATGGCAAAAGCATGGAAATAGGACAAATACAAGAAAAATGCATTTTCCTCTACTCTTAAATTCTTAATTATACCTGAATGTATTGGAATATTGTAATTATTTATTGTTTATCGTTTACCATTTCGTAGGGGAACAAGTTGACAAGTGGACGGAAATGACCAAAGATTTTGCCAGCCGCAGAATAAAAACTGGTTCTTATGAAAGTGAAAAGTTGTTATAATTATAAATACATGAGTAAAGCGGCTAGTTTCTATGTCACGTCGGACTAAGTTGTTTTGATCTAGTTTAAGGGATCTGTAATTGAGACCTAGCTTATTAACACGTTTTTTGAACTACCTTAATTAGGAATGTAGTGGCGTGTTACTTGACAAAAAATGCATATAATATTTGTATTGTATCTGACTAAAATCGGTAGTCGCTTAGTTAAGGAGTAATTCTGTCTTCTATTCTTCTTGAATATAAATACTTTTTATTACTTTTCATTCACTAAGTATAACTAGACAAAAGGTTTAAGTGAATTTGAGCACGAAATAAAAACAAGCAAGAGTATCGATGAAAATAAAAATAAACTGGTGCCGGCTTGTCGGTTGCTCGAGTGAGGTAGAAAGTGAATCCACTCGCCTCCGGCCACCAGCTGACGTAGTCATCGTATTTCCGTAGTGAAGAATTCTTTAGATGTATAACATTTAGTAGCAGGAAATATGCCTAATACTTTCTTGTCTTTTTATACAATATGAGCTGGTATCAGGACTGGATTTTTCACTTGCAGTTATGTGGTTACTGTTACATATATGTATTATGAAGATGTATTTGGTAAGGCTGTGGTTTGATTCCGGTGGCACTACCGCTACATTGGATCCTACCTAATAACAGTGAGCAGTGTTAAACGCTGCTATGTTCTAGTTTGAAGGGTTTGATAGAAAGGAGATGCCTGTCAGATTTGTTCCAACATTCGTTCAAAGGGGCACCCTTGATCAACGTCTGATTAGATTAATTTTGTCTGATGTTGATTAAAGATGTCCACGGGCTTTAATGGCGATTTACTATCAGGTACTACTTGCTTGTTTTCTACTTCTATGTTATTTAAATAATGTCATACATATGATGGAATTCGGTTCTATCCATAATCATTAGGAATTAACCACGAATAAGATTCGTGTTCTACTTGTTGAAACGTGTTGAAATCGGTCAAATAAGACAGCTTCCTCTATGGAGTAAGTACTGAGCCTCGTTCAAGCTTTAGAATCGAGCTTTTCTTTAAAACGATTTTTTTGTCCCCCTACGATTTAAAGGGTATGAGTCTTATTCCGTATAAACTTGGAGCATTATAAACGAAGCATGCTGTTTCAGTAGTGAATGAAATTAAGTAGAGAGGTGGCGCGACTATGAAACTAACTATACAAAATAATAATAAAAACAACATATAATTATAATACATATACTTATAAATAATTACTACGTAGATGGCATTTTATTTAATTTATTTTAAAGCCTAAAGTAATGTTAACCTATTCAGTAGCTAGTAACTTTCTGAGACTAGGATTTATGCCGAGTCATGTCTTCAATTACTTTTGGTAAAAAATCTCTACATTATTAAAATAAAAAGTATCATTCTAGTGTTGGTTCAGTGAACCATTATTAGCATAAACGTTCCTATATATGTACAAGTAAAAGTAAGATGTAGGTGTGTGTGAGTAATATAGTATATTCGTACTGTGTATGTGTAAGTGACAGTACAATACACTATATTATTCTGTGAACTATACACACATACTGTGAACCATACAGATTGCGATCTAATAATACCAAATAAATTGTAAGATTTTTGGAAAAATACACCAAAGTTAGACTAATTTATAATGCAAGTTTGTCATAAAATATAGGGTAATGCCTGTACATAAAGGTGGTACAACTCTTTGTGGTTCGACTCCGGTATCACCAACGTCAAAACTATTTCTGCCTTCTAAATAACAGCAGTGTTAAGCGCTGCTTTATTCTGAAGGGTGTCGTTCATTCTTATCCGGGTCATTTCAACTTAGTCCTTAGGGTAGCAACGCTTCTGTGGCTAACCTGGGGTGAAACTCTGATCTTATTGAGCTTGATTATACGTGTCCAACTGCGGCATGTCACTTATCATTAGGTGGACTGTATGCTCGTTTGCTTGTTCCAATTTGTAAAAAAATCTTTATAAAAAAATATCCACTTTGTATATTGTTTCTTACCAATTTCTCCTTTTCTCGTCGCATTTGATCATCGTTTTATAATTTATAAATATATTGTGATCATAATCCGCATCTTTTAAACTTTTAGTCACAGAGTGAGTTTCATTGTCATGTTTTGTCAATGAACTACAAAAATGAAAGTTGGCGTTTTATTTTGACATTCTGATAAATGCATTTGGGAGACGTGACGACAGGCGTGGTATTATCGACTTTAATACAAAGACTTCTCGATGACAATGGATTTTAAAATACTAATAAAACGTATTTCAAAATGTGTTAACTATGGTATTAAAGATGCAAGTTACAAGTTTAACAATTTAATAATCAGTGAGGACGTACTTTTTTATTGCACTTTGATATTTGTACGCAAACAATATTTAGCTTTGTTTTATTATATTGTTATGAAGCCTGAGATTTAACATATGATATATAACTTGAGTAACGTTAAAAATAATAAAGATGGTTCAATTATATAATATTGGTACCTTTAATTGCCTTTCGGTTGAAATTCGGCCAGAATTGGGAGGTATGTGTTTTGAAACACCTCTCATATCATTAGATGGACTCTCAAGAAGGTGATCAATCAATCAGGTACGTATTTTTGATTATTCAAAGTTATGTGCGAGTTAGAAATTACTACATTACTTGCTGTATCAGTGAAGGATAACATTGTTAAGAAATCTATATGCCTGAGAGCCTTAATATAATTCCTAATAGTGAAGTCCTTCATGTCGTATTAGACCAGCATAGTAGGCTAAGGCCTAAACTTCTTTAATCATGAGCTTCTGAGAGGTGACCTCTGCCCATCAGTGGGACAATACCAAATTAACGACAATTATAAAATAGTTTTTTTATGGATTCTTAAGAATTAAATGAGTGCATATATGTAAAATCCATTATTTAAATTGGAAGAAAACGGATCTCTACCAATGTTTTACACATGTAGAAACATGAATCAAGTGTCATTATTCCCAAAAACAAAAGTTCGCAGGCCGAAGAGAGTCGACTGATGAGAAAAAGAGTAGGCAGTGAAAGTGTGAGCGTCCTTGTAGGGGTGTGTTCACGAAAGTGGTCATTAAGACGTTGAAAATAGTGATGTCATTTCTGTAACAGTAATTATCATTTGCATACACCACAATGCTTCGCACGGTATTCGGGCATTTTCTATTGCGATCATATATTTAAAAGCTTAATAACAATGGAGGTTTGTATTGTTGCACTTTACTCTTACGTAATATAAGAGTTTTTTTCACTAATCTTAGATATTCCGCTAGTACAATAAGAACCGAGCGTTTTGAGAAAATATAATAAAAATACTAAAAAATATTTCTAGGTACAAATGCAAATTGTAAAAATACTTGTACGGTAAGTAATAAGTCAATGATCCTAATTTATGATGTTGTAAGAGAAATATAAATTATGTACTATTAAATGTATAATAATTTAAATTTAAATTGCTCAACGAACCTTCCGTAGGATGAAAAACCTGTGGCGTCCACTACGCTTGAATTATTTCAATCTTTAGTAGCTAATCCATTTATCTGTAGAAGATTTTTGTTAACCGCTGAAACTTTTACCAGTTAATACTTTAATACTTATTACCAAATGATTCAAGGCTTTTAAAACTACACGAGTTGGCATGTGAATATAATACTTGTAATTTGAAAACGCTTTGTACACTCATAGCCCCACACTAGGATTTTCTCCTGTGTCGTGGGTACCATGGACATACAAACACGAATAAATAAACACCCAGACCTAAAACATAATCTAAACTCATCATTCAAATGTCTGTCTGGCTGAGGATCGAATCCGGAACCCATTGCGTGTTAGACCGGTATGGTGACCGCTCCGCGGGTAGTCATGTCATAATACTTGTAATATATTGATAATAAGTGTGAAAACTCTCATATCGTATATGTTATAGGTAGTATCAGTATTTTATATAAGGTATTAGTAGTTAATGTATTTTAAAATGTCAAACAGCTGGAAATTTTATGCAATAATATCAAAATGTACTTAAATAATAAAAGACTTAATCAATAAATTGTTTTTGATAGCCTTGAGCCCTTAGCAACAAAATTAATAATATTATAAAAAAAAACTGGAAAGAAGCGGAAATGGTGCACTTATATAAAAAGCATTATTTACGAGCACGCAACAAAGAAAGTGGTGAAACCTGCGTTCACGTCCTTGACTCTAATATTGGTCACAACTCGTTTGTGCACGCGACTTTGCTGCATATAATTAGCAAATTACATTGTATCCATAATAATAGGCAATTAACATAATGCTACTGTACTCATATAGAATAGAAAAGTATAGTTTCCGGATTTATTCTGTATTTGGTTTTAGAAAATATGGTATACAGATTTTCTGCAATTTAATCATTTATTAATTGGAATAATAACGCCTTTGATATCCATAACCTTATAATGCATAATTAGTATGGGTGCCATAAACAGAAGAACAGAAGTCCATCATTTAGACGTTTGACTAGCCGGAAATCGACAGACTTGACTGAGGTGACCGTTGTACCACGCTGGTGATCATTTAACAATAAATTAAATTTATATACGGGTACACTTACACGAAGAATTTCATATTTATAAATGACAATTATTATTATAAATATATATTTTATGAAAGTATATTATAGAAAAAATATTATGTATTATAGTATGTTTGCAAATAAAGGTTACAACATAAAAATTGAATTAATAAACTAGTAAAACCATATTGAACGATTATTACTTTAGCTGTTGAGCGCGTTGATGTCTTTATTATGAATCCTCTCGTAATATTATGCAGGCCATGAATAATTCAACGCGCGAAAGGATTCCATTTCCATTTTCGTAATTCACTTCTTAATCCTAGCTTCCGGTATGACATTTCATATTTAGCTCTACTGTAAATATTATTTCGTGATATTTATTATATAAAAAGAGAGATTTCTACTTATTTTCAATAAGGAAAATTTACTAAAAGAAAGAGATTATTTAATGCATTAGATAATATACCACTTTCAAAAAAATAAAATGAATACACACAATTCTTATGAATTATTTAATATTTCGATAACTTTGAAAAGTTGTTGAAAATTTGGTTCTTATTGAAATGTAGCGTTAAAAAAGTATTGAAATAAGTATTCATTAATCAGAATACATTAATGTAAGTTAAACTTTAAGCAATAAAAGATAGAGACAGATAGAGTTTTTAATTTAGATCCTAAAGTGGGTCAAGTTTTAACAGCTTTGCAATAGCTATTAGAAAGTAGATTGAGCTAACCTGTTTTCTGCCTGGATTTGAGTCATTTTGTCGGTAGTATTGATGTTGTTTAAGGCTCTATAAGGTTCTATTGTATTAGAAACGTGATACAAGAAATAGTACTTTGATATTAGGTCTGCATAATTAAAGCTGCATTTACTTAATGTAAAGTTAGAAAGAAAATTTTCTTGTCTGTCTGATACAAATGTAATAATAATAATGCTCCCGACGTTATTATATCCATCCACAAAACTTGTGTTTGGTTAAATGTATACATTCTTAGTGTTTGGGGTTGATTGTAGATGTCTATGGCTGGCTTTGACCTCTTCTTATCTAGGAATATTTAAGGAATGCTTATGTGTTTCCTAAGCAGTCATTTTGTATGTCTCACTGGTGAGCATACAATTTTCCTTATAACAAGGAAATAAACAGTATGATAGACCTTTATAAGAGTATATTCAAATAAATTATTTAGGAATTTATGTCAAAATAATATTAATTATCGTAATTAAAGCCGTCATGTTAACAAAAATATGGTTGTAGATACATATATTATTACAAAACACGTAAAAATACAGTTATTATTATCAAGCTGTAATTGTTTCGTTGATTTGTAAAACAAATGATGTGCAAATGGTAGCACAATGAGTCGTGAGCACGCGAGACAACGCCGACTGTAATAAATCATTTGAATTTATTTAATATAGTTCACTTTCGGTAATACTATTTTTATACTGAAGTCTATATTAATTCAAGTAACATATCGTAAATGACTATAGAATACAAAATGTGCACAATATGTACAGTAACTTGATTGATTTTACATTTCATCTAGAAATTAACATACATATATTTACTAGTATTGATGTATTTACTTTTAAATGAAATGTATAGTCTATTTATAGTAGTAGTATTATTTTTACAATAAGTATGCAGTTAAGTTCTTTCTAATTTTTATTATTTCAGATAAAATTGAACAGTAAGATATACTTAACCTTAATATCTTGTAACTAGAGACTTGCGAATAAATTTAAGCTTTTGATTGTTTCACTTTTAATAAAATATTGAGTATGTAAATCTACATATCTACGTATTTTGAAAGGAATAAACAGGTATTTGTTAATTTACTTACAAAATAATTTAATAACCAATAATTTCTTAATATTACATTACAATAATTATTGACAATATTATTTCCAGCTTATGTATTCATATTATTCATTGTTTATAAAATAAATAGAGATTAATTTGTATCATTACATATAACAATTTTAAATGTAAATTGATTATTTTTCTGTTTAAATGCACACGTAAATATATTCATATTTTACCTGTATCTAGTTAATAAAGTAGAGGGAAAGTAGTATTGATATGGTAAATGTTTAACTGAGTAAAGCAGTGCACAGACGCTTTAGAAAGTATTCCGAGTTCGAATTCCTTTAGAGTCGCCGCAACGTAGTCATTTTAACTAAAAGCATGTTATTAAGCGACTGTTACTCGCCTCTCGTATTCAGATATGAAGATATACGCGTATGAATGCGACTATCAACTGAACATGAGGGATGGATATAAATATGTTTACTTAGTAACTATCATTTCTTACACACATTGTCATTTACTTACAATAATTCATAATTATTTTAGAGTTATAAAAAATATATTATAATGAAATTTAGTACTAATAATACGAGAATTAATGAAAATTGACTTCTGAAGAGGTTGCTATAAAAACACGACCAATTTTTAACCTGGCATTTCTTTTTAATTCATTTATACATACCTGAACAAAGTATACTTTATTATTCTTAAAATTAGCCATCGGTACTTTGTATTTTATTAGTCTTGGCAGTATAGTGACTATAAAAATATATGATGGCAATAAAATATCAAGATATAACTAATCTAAATATATGTAAAGCAAATGTGACTACTTTCATTAACTCTTATCTTCTCACTAACTCAACCGATTTCAATGATTTTTTTTGGCTTTGTACATATGGTTGTTTCCAGCTAGAAAGGTATTAGTTTTGAATTCGATGGGTTCCTTAGCTGTGGTTATCTAAAATTATGTGTTATGGCAACGTTTGTCTGGAGTCCGTGGTGAATGAAAATAAATAATTTAGATATAAGGCCGAAATCTTAATGTAATGATTACGTCAAACCACGAAGTATCAAAAAACAAATGTCATCTTGCAAACGCGAATAAAACAAAATTTCAAACGGTTCTCCACTTAAGGTCAGGAAGTAAGAATATGTTGGTAAAGAAAGATTTTAAATGATGTAACGCTCAATTTAATAGCGATTGGTTTGGTCACGTAAGACACTTCCACCTATGCTATGAAATTACGACAAAGTCTTAAAATGGTAGGTGCGAGTTTGTTAAATTGTGCGAATGTTATTAAATTGTTGATTTATGTGTATTTGTATCAAGCATCATATAACATATATTATAAATCTGGGTGAAAGAGGATATTATTAAAAAATTACATTTATATTTGTAACTAACGTCTAATGGTCAAAATCTTACTTTAATCATAATTTCTCCTATTTATTAACAAATCAAAAGAGAAAAATCATTTGACAAAAAAGATGTTATGAACTGTTAATTTATACTATTTATAAAAAGATAACATATAAAACACGTGTAAATCAATCAAAATAATGAGTTTATGAACAAATAAGAACACGCAGGTTGTAAGTAAAAAAAATTGAATATTGAACAGCGCGTTAAAGTCTAATTCACCACTTGAACATTTCATAGACAAATAATGTCTGGTTCACATTATAGCTTCAATAGAATGAATCGTGACATCAATTGTAAAGACTGCAGTAACAATGGTGTCTACAATATCACGTAGGACAAATGAATGAAAAACTAGGATCGAAATGAAAATAAACAGAGGTCACACAAATCGACTTGCAATAAAAAGTGAGATACATTGATAATATGGATATTATAAACATCCGCTTATTATCATCCTTACATGTCATTAAAAGTATAGTTTGAATAAAAAAAAACAAATCAGTTCATTAACTCAAGTGGTTGGCATTCTGGATGTAATATAATATCTACTTAAAATTAAAACACTACCAATGAAGCTCTGTAAGGACTCATCCGCTGACATAATATTTCTGCTATTCAAGTAACATATACATGCTTAAAAACTTTGCAATTATGTACACTCTACAAAATATAATCATTTTACCATCAAGTAAAATTATTCTGGTTGCCACTTCTAAGATAGATATATAGAGAAATTTATTTGTAAACTTTGGTTCGATTCCGGACTCCGACTGTGTTCTGGCCAGAAGTAGTAACAGATCTGTGACTAATCTCAGATAAGAATGATCTTATCTGGGGTTGATTAAAGACGTTCTTAGGCGGCAGTGGCCACTTATCATCAGGTGGATTGCATGCTCTTTTGCTACTTCCATATAAAAACAAATAAAAAAGTACCAGTAGCAAACACTGACGCAACTGATATAATCGCATATAAAGCGAAAGTGGAGTAAGCGGCGAGTGAAAGAAAGGAACAGTAATGCTTCGTAGTTAAAATGCATTTCTTGTTAAAAATTTAACAGGGCCATTTGTATTCAAATCTCACGATTTATAGCAAACGTAACATTTGTAATACCACATTATTATAACAAGAATAAAATGTATGAATTGTTAAAATATTAGGTACAACTATTTGTTGTAAAGTTGGAAATATAATAATACATGTTCGTGATTTTGTTACTGTAACTTATTGTATCTTAATTTAGGAAATACTAGCTTATTCCGCGGTTCTGCCGGCCTTGGTCACGTTTACCATAGTAATTAGTATTTCATGTCATTCCAGGTCATTAATTAAATGTGAGCCAAATTTTAGCGAAATTCAACCAGTAGTTTTTGCGTGAAAGAGTAACACACATACATACATGCACAAAAACTTTCGTCTCAATCATATTAATAAGACATTAAGATAATTTAATATATTTTTTATTCAAACAATTTCTCATTATTAACATACATTCACTTAATGTTGTATAAAGTGTCTTATATATTATTATTCTTTATTTGAGACACACAAAATAGCATATATGACACTTTATATATATAAAAATATAACTGACTCGATCAGAGGTTAACGGCTTGATGACAATAAATTCGAATAGAGCTGTCAACGTCT
>DWLI01001807.1:0-14508 GCA_018249915.1 Cecropterus dorantes dorantes | reverse complement strand
ATTTAAACTTCTGTTCTTAGATGTATTCAGGCTATAAGTGTAGAAAACATTATTTGAAAAATAATGAAATTTTAGAAATTTGGTGCACAGATGGTTTACGACCTGCATAAACACATACTCATTATTGTGGTAAACGTGACCGACGGACGAAGTCGTGGGGATAATCTAGTGTAACATAAATGGTTAGAAACGTGTGCAGCAGCGAAAGCAGAGTGTAACTCCTAAAGACACCGAGTGCACCTATTTATCTGTATACGCTTGTAGAATGAGGTCTTAGGGATTTTCAGGATAGAATACCGTACTTCTAAGGTGTTCTTCCTTGTAAATCCCGTCTATATAAGTCTAATGTTTAAGATTGCATTTACATACAGATTCATTTTAATGAGCGCATGAGTCAAGCGTCAAATTATATTAATGATAGATCATTTTGCTGAGTTATTGTGACTTAAGCCTGTTTGAAGCTCAAAGATGATCACTGTATATGGTTGAGGTTTTTAATTTGTTCAGTTATTGTGACTTAGGCTTGTTTGAATCAGAAATGGTCATTGTAATTGAAGTTCTTATTTTTCTCATAATATATCAGTCATATGTTACCAACTCATATTGAGTTGATATACATCTCACTTTAAGTGTGTATTAGAAAAAGAATAACCTCTCTTCCGTAGGAAGTCGGTTAAAAAGAAATAAATTATATACTAATATTAATTTAGCCTTACTGCTGTATAGTGATAATATAAGGTAATATTTTTTACAAATGCACCTTCAGCCAAGCGCTGTCTGAAGCAGTACAACTCGATAACGCTAGAAAGTTTTTTTATTACGTTAACAATCTCACCTAGTTACCTACGGACCCATAGTCCCGAAAATCCCTTATCCTAAACTTAAGTACAATGTATAAGTTTACGTACAACTTAAACAAGAAACGCACTAGAGTAATGTGGGTCTGTAAAGGAAGCACCCAGCTGTGGAATATTAATAGGCCGTTGTTTTTTGCAAACAAACCGTAGGGAACCCAATTGCCCGCTCTGAACTGTATGCTATAATGTAACCCCTACTTAGTATAATTTACGATACAACTACGTTAGAGTTAGAAAAAAGGCATATTCAGTTTTAACGAGTAAAACATGTAGAATAAAAATAAATACACGCTTTCATACACACTCATAGCCATGCACTAGGATTTTCTCTTGTGTCGTGGGTGCCATGGACACACAAAAAATAATAAACAAATACCCAGACCTAGAACAGTCTAAATTCATCATTCAAGTGTTTTTTTGGCCGGGAATCGAACCCAGAACTGAATGCGCGTCAGATCGGTATGGTGACCGCTTAGCAATAGTTTTTTTATGTTTAGGTTATGAAATTTTTGTACTTTTAATTTAAGTTGTATATATGTTATTATGTTTGTAGATAGTTTTTTTTTTATATTTATATGGTGGTAGAACCACTGTAGTTTGACCGGGAGGTACCACCACCACGCTTATTTCTAACGTGAAGCAGCTCTTGCGTTTTATTGGAAGTGTGGTTGCCGGCTCACTTATATATGTGGTGATTATCTTAGTCCTTATGAATAGCAACACATCTGTGATCAGTTTCAGATAGATTCCCTGTTCCATATGAGGTTGCTCAGCCTCTAAGGTAAAAACTAAAAAATGCCGCCCTCGCCATTCTCATCATTTCAGCCATTAAATGTCTACTAACTGATGTAAATTTTAAAGTATTCGTGCCTAGAGTTCCACTACCGACTGACTGAAATTAAAAACAACGAATCCTAATTGTCAATGTTAAATATAACAAGTTATGCCGCAAACTAAGTAAACAAAATAAGTAAACTTGCCGCCCGGGGCATAGGACCCGGCTTGCCTCCCCCCACCCCCCTTAGATCCGAGCTAAGGTTGCTTACGGATATACATGGGCGTCAGCATCCATTTACCATCAAGTGGTCTACATGCACGTCGACTTAATCTGTTAAAAAATGTAGACATAATTATATTTAACGTCCACATATTTTGTAAGAACCCTTTTTGATTTTTAATTTGATTCGTGCGAGTGGGATTCTCTTACAAACTTATCGATTTGATTTCTTTGTGTAGGCACGCACTGAATTCAACGCGCTTGAACGAATCAACAGACGATATTTAACGTTTCTTGTAATTATATTCTGTTTATAATATTAAGATACGTAGGCCGTACAGCCGTAACGAGTCTAGAACTAAACAAACTCTAACTCAGCAATGTCAGTACTGACTTAAAGGTTAATGACATGCAGATAAGGGATTTGTCTCCGAAACCATCTTTCAAAGAGCTTGAAACAAGTTTCGAAACGTCTTTTATTCAACTTTTAACTATTATATTTATTCGAAATGTTAATTATATTATGAGTAGCTGAATTGATGAATTTAATGTAATATTAAGGTATAAATATATATTACTTTTTTATTTTAACAAAAATGCATATTTTAAATTATCGTCGTTAAAGTTCTAACACCGCGAAGTTTTAACACAGCGTAGGTCATTTTTAGCTTGTTGAAAATCGTTGTCTTTGGAATCGAAATATGTGTCGTTTCATCCGATTAGAAACAAGATTCGACCAATATAAACGTTTAAACTACGGAAAATTAAAAGTACAAAATGGTACCTTTATTGTTTCTATCCAAAATTAATCGGTTTTTAGTCTCTGCTCAACAATTTCCGAAAACGACTTACGCGGTGTTAGAACTTCAACGACGTTATGATGTTTTTTTTATTGTTGTAAAATAAATTATGTAAGACCGCTAAACAGTAAACAATTTTTTATGTAACAGGCACTTTAATTTATTTTCTGGTGATATATTGACCAAGATAGATGGACGGATCTTGGTCATGGAGTTCCGCTGTGACCACGTGTATCATTTCCTCAATAATCTTAGTCTAAAATGTTTTGCACATTTACAAATGGGTCTAAATGTATAATGTATAATATCAAAGGACCTCAAAGGACCAGTTAAGTGAATTTTCTTTGTAGTGTCGAGACAAGTTAGTAGCAAATACTCAATTATAACTGTAAACAATTAATTTAACCACTTCAAAGGGAGGGACTAGTGCAAATATTAATAATGTAGTGTTAATTTGCAAGGATAACGTGTTCAAAGCGGCCTTAATTTTATTCCTGGCTCTTTATGTTATGTTGTTTGTGGAAAATAGTTTTATACGCTTAATTTAACACTCTCTTTAAAGGAGTATTCCTTTTTGAGCGTATATGTATAGGTTTGTGAATTTATTTGTGATGATCTAAAATGTAATTAAAATGTAAATATCAAAATAGAAACAATATATTATACCCGCAGGACCGCATGTCGGAAAAACAAAAAATATGAACAAAAAAATTAGTATTACGTTTGTCACCATGATAAATACAATGGATAAATAAAAGTGTAAAGGAAATAATTTTGATTAAAAAAAATATAACAAGTGATTTTCATTTAATAAGAGATATAATGTTCATTTAATATGAAAATATAGGATACAGAAACATATTGAGAAAGTGTTTCATGTAACACATACTTTAAAATACGAATATTTTTACATAGTGCGAAATATATATTTGAAGATATATAAATTTTTTTTTATAATATGTAGAAGTAGCAAACGAGTATGCGGTCCACCAGATTAGACACTGCCTCCCATGGATATCTGTAATCAACCCCAGATAAGATCAGAGTATTACCTGGAGTTGGCCACTGATACATTATCTTAGATTTTATTACAAAGATGAGTAAAAATTCCTACTGTGATATGAATTGCATAGACTTCAGGCCTTTGAGAGGAAGCACCACTGAGCTATCGTTCTAAATATTCCCTTTAATCCGCCAATTTAACTCAAAACCACTTCCTCGGACATCCGGATCCGTATCACAGCCAATTTACCGATATTTGAGCAGGCCTCTTATATGTAAAAGTGGACCCTTATTTGAATAATTTCCATTATGGGGTGGCTCGCCCTGAAAATAAATTCATAAACCTACATTGACACATGAGCCAGCATCGTATGCGATTAAACCTTGTTTGCTAACCCTATGGATGCTTGTAAATCGGTCAAATTAATTGCTTTTAAGGTAAATGTTTACTTAATATAAACGAATCAAAGCTATAAGTTTGCAATGTTATCAACCGAGTCGGTTTAGTTTCCATTTATTGAAACTAAAATGTATTTTAGGTTTAAATCTATGTACGACATAGCGAGAGGAGTTAAATAAAAGCGTGTAATAAAAAAGAACGAACTGATATCCTTGACCTGTTGTTGTATGAGAATTATTGTTCTTGTCTTTATTAGTCAGCCTTTACCCCGCTGTGCTCCCTGTGGTTTTATAGCCCATTCTCAGGGGTGACATTTGTTTAATCGGAATGAAATAGTCGTGACAAATAAGGTGCTCGATCAAAAAAGTTGGGGACACAGGGGATTGTGGATAACAGATGCTAAAGTGATTTAAACAGGGTTAGGTATGTATCTACGTGTATGTATGTATATGATTGTTCAATGTTAGGATTAGTTAAATCGATGTTTGTAAGAAAAAAAGGCTTGTCATAGATGGAGAACATTTATTTCTAATTTGACCCTGCATTCTTGCTAAGATTATAGTTTTTCTTGTAGATAAAAAAAGGGTTTTATTTTTATGCCCCCTGCCTACTGAATGATCATCTGATACATCTATTTCATATGAACTCAAGGTGAATTTATATCCTTTAAATTTAAAACCAATGTCTACCAATGTCTACCATTCGCACTTGGCGAGCGCAGTGGACTATGGCCTAAAAAACTCTCTCATTCTGAGAGAAGATCCGTGCCCAGCAGTGGGACATTAATGGGTTGACGATGAAATTTAGAACAAAGAACTACCAGTTTTGTATTTTTTACTTCATACTTAATTAGCATGTACTGTTGCTTACGACGTTTTTGGTAGGAAATCTGTCCTTAACAGTGGAAAGTTAAGTAACAGGACGTTTTAATAAATCTATAGTAGCGTAAATAACAAATGTGTTCCACTAACGACTCGATCAGTGCAGACGACATTATTATATTATCTGAAGCAGTTTCACACCTCTGCCCGTCTCAAGTGGTCTCTTTGACGACCGGACGCTGCCGGCATCTCCACTTTACGGAGGCGTGGAGCGAATAATGAGTATAACCGCTGAAGGGGCGATGGACCTCGATTTAAGATTCGTAGGTTATTATGTCTGTTTGTAATTTCGATGACTTCTGAGTAAACATTATTGATGTGGTATAATTTAATGGTGTAATTTAGTCTTTTTCCCTGATTGCGTTAGAAGAAGGATAATGTTTTTCGAACGTATGTATATACATTTGTATGTATGTATGTTCATTTCTTGGCACGCCCTACACTCCAAACGGCTTGACGGATTGTGACTTATGACATATCATTAAAATAGTTTCAGTTTGCAGGGAAATAGGCTATAATTAACAAAATGATGCCTGTAAATAACGAAAACGGGGGGGATGTTAACTTTATTTCTATGACAATATTGCTATCAAATGATTGACAAATACTCGTAAAAAGCGTTAAATCTATACTAATATTATAAAGCAGTAGAGTTTGTTTGGATGTACGGGCTAATCTCAGGAACGACTGGTTCAAATTTTAAAAATATTTTTGTTTTGAATAGTAAATTTATCGAGGAAGGCTATAGGCTACATAACATCACGCTATATTTGTTTGTTTTTTTGTTTTTTTTTCTCATGTAGTAGCGGGTGAAACAGCGGAGCAGAGCTACTTAAATATATTATTACAGAAACAAAACACCCGGCTGCAAATTTTAATTTAAACAGTTGGGTTTTTTGATTATTTTCTAATTTCTCGTTGTTCAATTATAGCAAACAATAAAATTTACATTTCAATTATTTAACGCAGGATTTGGTATGTTTTCACGTATTTTCGTCAAGTCGTTTATTTTTTGCCTGAAGTATTCATGTATTTCTTTCGCATCTCGTTCATTCTCTGATGGAATGAGAATTCACCTACCCTTTCACCCTCGAATGAACACAGGTGCATACTAGCAGATGCATCTAATCTTTTCAGGTTTCAAAACCTATTTGAATATTCATGTTAGCTGAAGCACAATATTTTCAATTCGCAAAGTGGTCATTTCTGCGGAAAATTGCAAACATGGATGCTGCAAATGGATTGCTGTTTTGATCTCGACTTTTCTTTAACCGCCGCTTGACCTTTGGAAAATGCACTCTTATTTTAGAACTAGGTGGTACTGAAAGGCGTACATATGTCTTTTATGTTAGACTTTGTTTTTGTATCCATATATCTGCTGTTAGGGGGCTGTTCATAAATTATATACGAATTTCATGATTTTTCGACGGACGGTCGGAGGACGGAGGGTCCTTGTCAGAACCGGTCGCATTTATGAGAACCCCTCAAACTAGTGTGATGATATTTTGCCGTCATAAACAAAGAAAATAATTATCCAAAATTTTATTTTTTTTCATTTAGATTACATTACTATTCAATAAAATCAACATCAAAGCAAACATAAAAATTAACAATATAATTAAAAAGTATGTTGTCGCATTATTTATGAATAAACTTCGATTTTGACGTTGCGTCACCAAATGCGATGTAATTTTGAGGCATGAGGCCTGTATTTTTACTGAAGTAACAAACGGGTACGCAGTCCATCTGATGGTAAGGGGTCATTGAATTCGCGGACAACTGTAATCAACCTCAATAAGATTGAAGTTTCCCTTGAGGTCAACCACAACTGACTATCCCTGAGGATTAAGCCTCGTGTCTGTGTCTGGGATGCCTGCTTTACTAAGCCCTTCAAATCGGATTAACGAATAACGATACAATTGTAAGGATTAAATAAGTGGCAGTGAGGCGTCTTACGTGAAACTAAAATGGATTGATCGCCTTCAAAACTTCTACGTAACTCTAATTCTCGATAGTTTTATTTTATCTTATGTCTAATTATTACCGATATATATTTAATCAATAAAATAACAATGTATTATTTTTTATGGTTTAGCAGCTTTGTTCATATACAAAAACTTAGAGCTTGAATTACATTCGAAATTAAATAAATTATTTGTGTAAATAAATTACCTGTTAAAATTTAACAGTTTATTATGAAGTTAAACATTGTTGTTGTAGCTAGACAAGAAATTGTTTTTTTTTTAAATTTATTTAGAGACTTTATATAATGTTGTACCTTTTTGGTAATACCTATAATGAACTTGGTACCTATTTAGATATCAATTCCTTTGTAGGCTAAGTAGGCAGTAATTAACTTGGCGTTTTTTTACATTCATGTTTTTTGTAGATTTTATTGTTAAGGTAAGCGATAAACAGCTGTATTTTCTTTATCGTATGTCATTATTATACTTGTAACATCCTGCAAAGTAGTAAATGCACACTATACATGGGACTTGTGGTTTTTCAAAGGATCTTAAACATAGCAGCGTAGTAATTACTAGACTATATCTCGCTCGGCATCCTTTCAAAGCCTTGCAGCTTTGTTTGAAGATCTCGTTAACCTACTAGTATTTGATATCAGAGCAAGTATTTCTTCGCTTGTTGTCAAGTATATATAAGTGTACTAGGCTATTGGACAAGATTCTTGCTGGAAAACGATTTTTATGTAGAGATTCTTGTAACATTCTAGTTTCTGAGAAGACCTTTTTAGTGGACATTTTTTTTAATAATAATAATAATCATTTATTTCAGAGTAGGTCCCACCCAGTACTTTTGTACGGACAGTCAAATTTGTCCGCAATCATTTTTAAGATACTGTTGGCCCTTTTTTTTCTGTATACGTAGCTAGGTATAGAGAAAAAAGGGCCAACAGTATACTGTTTCAATATTTTTTAAAGGTTTTTATATCTTAAAATATTAAATTCACGTGTTAATGTTTTATTTTGAAGTATACAAATCTAAAATGGGCATATCTTTTTCCATGAAACGCATTATATTTCACAATTGTTATCACAATCGAATTATAATACCAAATCAAAATATATTTAGCGGCCATTATTACTCCTGTCATAACGTAATTTAATAACCACGAACGATTATTAGTTACAGTAATTTTGCCTCATAGTACGATAAATGTTTATGTGCAATAGATTCTCTATTATTTCAACAAATAAACTGCTAACGTGACTTTATGAGTATTAAAATAATCTGATTATAGTGTTGTCACTTTATCAATATACATTATTTACTAATAGTTTGTTTGGTTAAACGGGCTAATCTCAGGAACTACTGGTTCGAATTGAATAATTATTTTTGTGTTGAATAGTAAATTTATCGAGGAAGGCTATAGGCTAAAACATCACGCTATATTTGTTTGTTTGTTTTTTTCTTTAGTAATAGCGGGTGAAACCGTGGGACACAGCTAGCTTAAATATAATTTACATATGAAAGGTTTATAATAGTCGTAATTTATTGAATTTTACGTCACAACATAAAACATAAAATTTGCTGTGACGAATATGTTACGTCGCCTCGCCGTTTTAGTTTTTGTAGATGACCTTATTAATAATTATTAAGCCTATTTAACTCTGACCATTAAGACGATTACAACGTCACCTTAAGTGTTTATCCGTTAATCAGTTTGGGCCGTAGAGCCAAAGTAATGGACATACATAGACTTGAAAAACATTACCCGCCTTCTAAAGCAGTCGGGTAAAAATATTTATGGAGACCATAGGTACTCTATCATATTGACTTCTTTATTATTTAGACAAATTGTTTCACAGGCAAAATATTTTACTAATTTCATTATCATTTCTTACCATCCAAGTGAGTCGAAGACCATTTTTCATACAGTCTTGTTTTTGTGAAGAGTAATTTATAGCTTCGTTGTTTTTATTCATAGTTTTTGTAACAACGCACGTAATTTTCGCCTCCAGGGAATATCTACCTGCCTTTTATATATCCCTAGAGAAATTAGCTGGGAAGTGAAGTGCCTTATAGGCTTAGACTGGCCTATATAGTCTTTACTTTGTCTTTCAGATGTACATTAAAATGACATGAGATTTATTAGTGATGTTTTCCTTTGACGAGATGACATAATATTTTTATTTCAGTATGACCAGTATACAGTACCGTGTGGGATTAGACTATATCTAGAGAGCTGTCAGTTTAACGTTATAAAATAACCCAATAGCTTCGAAATAATGTTTACATGGGTAATTGACACATACTTTATCGAGGCATTCCATCTTAGTCACCAGGGGTAGCAACGGATCTGTGGCTAACTTTGGGTAAAACTTTGATCTTACCTAGGGTTGATTACAGATGTTCATGTTCATCAGGTGGGCTGCATGTTCGTTTGCTACTTCCATACTATAAAATAAATAAATCAATACATAAAAAACTCGCTCACGTGAGAACAATTTACAGACCAGATATGTAAACTATATACACGCTACAATTGACTTTTTTATTTTCTGAACGACCATTTTTCTCTGAAATATCCTATATCCTATATCTATTTCTAATATATCTCTGAAATATCCTATATCTATTTCTAATATATCTAAAATCTTGTTTCTTTTTAGTATCCCTTAATTTTTGAGAGTACATGTACAGTGTTCATGGCAAACGTTTTTAATGAGCTTTGGTGGTGAAAATTATCTTTTAAATTGGTTCGAGGTTGCATAATAGGAATGTGACTTGACACTCAAAGCTTCCCAACTATATAGTTCGTGTTATTTCGAGGCAATCTTGCATGTAAGGGGATATAGTACGCTCGGGATATGGAATAAAAGCTAAACTTTGATATTCCTAGTAAACCAAAATCGAACCATAAATAACGGATACTAAATTTAGCTCAACTTTTATGTGGTAACATTGCTGCTTGCTAAGAAATATATGTGGCGATAATTATATTCCTAATGAGAGGAAATTTATCTGTGATCAGTGATAGACTTCATGTTCTATGCGATATAGATTTTTATACGCGACAGTGGCTATTTACCATGATTTGACCTATTGCTACTTCAATCTTACCAATATTATATATGCGAAAGTTTGTGAGGATGTTTGTTTGTTTTGTTCAAGCAAAAACTACTAGTCGGATATCCCTGAAAATTGGCGACCAGATAGATTATAACCTGTAATAACAGGGATACCCATTACCGTGGTAAACGTGACTGAAGCGACGTAACCTCGGGAATAATCTTGTCTCATATAAAAATGTTATCCATCCATCCATCTATCAACTTTTCGAGGTCCACTGCTGGACATAGTCCTCGCCTTAACGGCGCCACTCCAACCGGTCCTTCTGAATCCAACGGTTTCCCGCTGTCTTTAGGTCATCGGTCCTCCACCTCGTAATAAAAATGTGATACTGTTTCCAAAATTATAATGTTTGCAAGCTTATACTTTGTTCCCAAAATTGTGTATTATATATGAGAATCTCAGCGTTCAAATATCACACAATTTCGATAGATTCGGCCGCAGCACTCGACTTTATGAACGCGACAGACTCGAGGGTACTTGATTTCTCATTAATTCTACGTACAATGTACATGAAACTGCATATGTGTTTTATCGGTATGCGATTTTGATCGGGTATAATAGTGGTATTTATATATTTTATTATTTACAAACATAGTACGTAGTAAACGTAAACGTATTTTTGACGACCCGCGTGGCAGAGCGATGACCATACCGGTCTGACGCGCAGTGGGTTCCGGGTTCGATTCTGTTCTGTTCCGTTCTGGATCTGGGTGTCTGGGTATATCTGTTCCTTTCTGGATTCATCCGTGTGTCCGTGGCACCCGCAACACAGGAGAAAATTCTAGTGCGGGGCTATGAGTGTAGAATGCGTGAGTGTAAAAAGCGTAGTGTTAGGAGCATTTTCTATGATCTTGGCTTGTCACGAAAAGCAGCATCTTATGATATATAATGTCTATTTTAATATATTGTTATGATAAAAATGTTCTTTCTCTCATTTCTATTCACAGATGCCATATTTAATAAAGAAACCGGCCAAGTGCGAGTCGGACTCACGCACGAAGGGTTCCATACCATTATTTATAAAAACTAAAGCAAAAAATTACGTTTGTTGTATGGGAGCCCTTCTTAAATACATATTTCATTTTATTTTAATTATTTATTTTTACGTGAATACATAACTAAACATTCTGTGAATATTTAAAAGCGTCTACCTGTTGTCACATGTGCAAAAAAATCGCGTGTGTTGTATGGGAACCCCCTTACATATATTCTGTTTCTTGTTATATTCTGTTTTTATATTTGTTATTGAAGCAACAACAGAAATTCATGGTCTGTGAAAATTTCAACCGTCTAGCTATCTCATGAGATAGAGTCAGTAGGTGACGGACAGACGGACAGACAGCTACGTCTTAGTAATAGGGTTTCGTTAGCCTTTGAGTACGGAACCCTAAAAATAGTTTATAATGTAGTAGACCGCCATATCATGCGAGTTCTATCAACATAAAGTATTTCTCGTGAAGGATTGCAAACAATCAAATTGAATTGCGCGTCATCATATCGGTTGTGCCTGAAAAATTCCCAATTCCCAGATGGCCTATGAATTTTATTACGTTTTCATAAAAACTCAACAATTTATCGCTGGATCCCTTTTCCCTTGATAACTACTCTTTTGTGAAAAAAATGAAAATAATATGTTTGTGAAATTGCCAGCATTTTACCTTTACCTCAAATTTGAGGCTTCTCTTATTATACTGGATAAATCGGTTTCTTGAGGAAAATGTTACCAAACAATCAAGTTTTACTGTCGAAAAAAAATGAAATAAGATAAAAAAAAAATATTAATTACAAAATCACCTCTATATAACAAAATCAGTTTTCTAGCAGTCGAACCACAAAGAAAAGAATGACTCTAATTGTACTAAACAAAAAGCGCTGAGACTTATTTATCGAAAGTACCTAATTAACAAAAGGAAAACAGTAAGTAACAAAATAATCTGTGTAACTTTCTTCGAAATGTAATAAGGTAAATTAATAACAGCAATGTTAAACACTGCTGTCTTTTGGTCTAAGGTATGGAAAGGGAGGCTTATCTGAGGTGTTCCAACTTGATCGTCAGTAGGAACGCATCTATCTCTACCTAATGACAGCAGTGTTATGCGCTGTTGTGTTCTGGTCTGAAGGGTGTAGTAAGGGAGACATACTTTTCCGAGGCATTCCATCTTAGTCCTCAGGGGTAGCAACGCGTCTGTGGCTAACCTTAGGTGAGGCTTTGATCTTATCTAGGGTTGATTACATATGTCCATGGGCGGCAGAAGCCACTTACCATTACGTGGACTGCATGCTCGTTTGCTACTTCCATACTTTAAAAAACAAATCTGTGGACGAACACAGGTTAGATTGATCTTATTTGGGGTTGATAACAGACATCCATACTGCAGTGGCCATTACCACTCATAAAAACTTACAGTCACTTGCATGAGAACAATATTTAATTAATAGCTAAATCCATTCGTCGTTCGTTGCCTTCGCAGCAGCTACATACATACTTTCGCTACTTTAGTATTAAAAGCAAATCCAATTATTTTAATAACTATTTTATTTGTCCGTAGCCAACTGATTCTGAATTTTCTCCAATTAATTGAAATTTCGTGTAAACAATGTAATATATAATTCATACGTTTGATTTTCATTCGCAGCCAATCATTTCCCATCAATGTACCAATCAGTTTGAACCACAATAGACGCGTTGCGAGTGACATCTAATATTAATTTATATGGAACGTTAATAATTTAGATACATTTGGTGAATATATTAAATTTCGATTGATGTAAACATATATTGCAAATTATTTAGGTATCTACAACATTAGTAAAACTGTTTTGCAATAATGAAGACGCGTGGCTCACCATACCTGTCTGATACGCTTTGGCTAACGGGTTCGATCCCTGGCCATACAGAAATCTGAATGATGAATTTAGATTTCTGTTTTGGGTGTAGGTGTTTATGTATTTGTCTTTGTAAGTCCAAAACACTCAGGATACTGGAGAAACTTCTGAGGCTATGAGAGTAGAAAGCGTTGTTTATTTATTTAACCGCCGGCCTACACTAGTTATTTTGTAAAGGTTTTAAGACGTAAAGACTAAGGTTTCTGTCTGAAACTGGAATATAAAATAAAAGGTGTTTTATTACTTTTAGAAGTTACGATAACAGCACTAAAACAAGAATATAATTGGCGACAAGAAGAAAATTTGTTTAAATGTCTACCCGGGATCGAACCTGAAACTGGAATGTTTACCATTCCAGTGGTATCACTAGTTGTGGTAAACCAGTTCAGAGAAGACAAACAAAAACCTGTGTCAAGTCAACTCGAAACCATAAACAAGACAGTCGATTTCTACGAAAAACCGTTCGAAAAAATATGTTCCTGTGCCCACAGTTCGAAACTAACGATATCGTCCAATTGTTCCGCGTAATAGTTCGCGCCGTTGCGGAAACATATTCGAAAAATTCCGATATTGCCCGCATTGCAATATAACTTCGCACGCATCCGATTTCAACCTCGCATCCCAATCGAACTGTGTGCAATTCTAACAAAATATTTTTTAAACAGAATCCGTGTTGAAACGTAACTGCTCCTAACGTAATTTAAGCATCTACTCGTATATTAAGTTAGTGCTCACTTTACTGACACGTACTTACATACACATTTTTATATATTTAAACCTAACGATAAGGCAGACTACCTGATGGAAAATATGTCACCTATGGACGAAGGAGATTGAAGGAGAGCCCTTTGAAGAAACCATGTCATTGCGCTTCGGAATATTACTTTGCGCTAAAGTAATCACTTTATCGAAAGATGCTACAATTTCTACGAATGGCAATAAGCTACCTTGACATTTGTGAAGTAAACAGCTACAAAATACTCGTCATAAACCATGCATCGCTATACTCCTCAAAAACGAATTTCCGGGTCGCTAATCATCAAAACGAGAGGTTTTTGTGATTTATACTGGCCGGCAATATCGCCCGATGTCACCGTTCTAGACTTCTTTTGTGGTGTTTTTTAAGTCAAGAGTCTATGTCAATAATTCTTAGAATCTTGAAGCCCTTAAACAGAATATCTGTCAGAAATGCGGAAATCTATGAGCATAAGTTCTGGCAAGAGTGATAGAAAATGCTATAAAAGGGCTCGTATTGTAATCAATATTAGCGACGACTCTTTGGTTGAAATTACTTTTACTACTTAAGTATAATGTTTCATAATGATACATTTTATTTTACGCTTAACTGCAGTTTTGTCAAAATAGTCCAGTAAGAGTATTACAATACACATATTTTTAGAATGATAATTTTATTAGCTTTCATTTGATACCTATATCGTTGAGTTTGTAAAAAAGTCGTCCTTCCTCTCCCTTTTTTCATCTTTAATTTTTTCTCATTTACAGGCACCGTTCTTTAACTTATATAGCCTGTGTCACTTGCCAAACTGAGACGATTCTAATGACATGTCATAAACCACAATCCTTCAAGCCC
>DWLI01001806.1:0-14512 GCA_018249915.1 Cecropterus dorantes dorantes | reverse complement strand
TAAGTCGCATAATTTCAAAGTGTTTTCTCAATACACTTTTATTAATCTATCAAAAGCATATCTATACTAATATTATAAAGCAGTAGATTGTTTGAACAATCTCAGAAACTGCTGGTTCGAATTTAAAAAATATTTTTGTATTAAATAATCAATTAATTCAAGAAGGCTATAGGCTACATAACATGACGCTATGTTTCTTTGTTTTTTTTTACTTATTTAGTAGCGGGTGAAACCGCGTAGCATACCTAGTAACACATAAATAAGTTCTGATAAAACTGAACGGAAAAAATATGTGACGAGTATATTAAATGGACGATAATTTTCTTAAACGCTTGGTAATGCAATTAATTACGGCTCCCGTATAAAGAAATCGCGTAGTTAACGACTTCACACATTTTCCTGTAATTACTTCGACGCCACTAGCACACATTTTATAAACGAAAATGAGTTAAGCATTGGCATAAATCCCGACTAGCGCACAACAAGAATGTAAAAAACGCACGAATTAATTTTTATAGGGATTTGTTTGTGATGACTTATTAACATTTACTATCCTGAAATGAGATTTAGGTCAATCGAGTAATCTTTTGTATATTGTTTAATTAAATATGAGAAATTTTAGATGTTGCATGTACTCCCAAAGGTGAAAAGAACGTTTTGGAGTCGTTTGGCCAATGCCTGAGCGCTATTTACGCTCCTGTGGTGGAAATGTTTTTTTGCGTGTTACGCTCTTGCCACTCTTTTACTATACACAGCTCACTCACCAGCTGTTCTAACCGTTGGAATGACGCTCACTTATAATCCAACCAACTACCAGAATTGAGTGGCGTTGGATGTGTCTTTGATGACGAATTAACAGGAACAGATAATGTGGCTTTTGTTGTTATTTCCACAAAATATTCGTGATTTTTATTACCAATGATATTTATTTTATCGATGTGACCTCGAGTGATTTCGATGATGATGTTTCCGATACCGACAGTGATTAAACACTTTTACAACTTTAAATAAACCGTTATTTTTCTACTTCATCCCAGTTTCCTTGTGTGCCATTTATTTCAGTCCTTGAACTTCAGTTTTACGATTTCAGGTGAGCTCTCCCTTCATCATCATCTAACAATTTTAGGGTCGCAATGTATCCATTGGCTTGTAATATAGATTCCAATAGTCCTGATTACGATTGTTGAATAATTTTGAGGTATCGAAAAGTTTTCTGATAAAGAAGGTGCCACACAGAATTCTTCTGTTATATTATTTTTTATCTGGATAACTAATTTCACCACGTTCAACAATTTTCAGAGAGATTGCTATGTTACCGATAACCGGTAAAACATATTTAGAATGGTCTTAAAATTTGATGCATCCAAATTTTCTTCTGAAAATTTTTTTTCAATTTTTTTCACATCAACTAACCCTAATTTACCCGTAAAAAACATTTTCAGACGGCTATCATCATTTTTTGTCTCATTTTTAATTTTTCTATATGGCTTTATTGCTATAAGATAAAAATTTTAGTCGTGGGCTCTCGTATTAAATGTTATCCAACGCAACTGTAATGTTACTATGGACACATAGATAAATAGTGTTTTATTTTTTTATACTGTGAAATAGTTTTTATATTTTTAAAACTGTCACGCGAATATGATTACCGGTTTTAACCTACGCCTATCCCTTTTATCAAAATTATTGTAAACTTTAGGAACTACGATTTTTTGATTTTTATCTGTGCGAGTTGGGTACGTATAATCCCTTTTCCATTTGTGTTCATTGCTGTTATATTGCTCAAGATTATTATATATGTTATTCTTCAGCTACACTTCTGTTTATTATACCTGTTCCATTTTTGTATTTTCACTACAGTTACCCTCCTTTTAACACAGTCGGGTAAAAATGTACCAATTCCAAATTTTCCTAGAACCGGGTTATTAAAAAAAAATTGATTATCCTTAGCCCCAACAAGACGTAAACCGCAGGAATTTGAGAAACGTTATCTTATTATAGAGGTGTGTTGGCGAAGGTAAGCCGTGAAGGCACGCCTCAGGTTATGAAGACATTCTGGTCTTGCGGCGTGCGGCTGCGGTCACACCAAGAGTGTTGATTGCCTACCGCAATCCTGCAACGCTCTCCCTTTCATATGACGCTTATAATTTGAACACCTGATTTTCTAATGCAAACAGCATTAATCATAAAGTAGACTAGTAAACCTAAATTAACAGTGGAAACTGTTTTTACAAAATAAAAATCAGCTATAGTATATGCAAAATGTAAAATTTGTTTCCTATGTAAATAAAAATAAAATTAAAACAAAAAACCCTAATTGACTAGAAAGGTTTTGATGGTCTAAAAACAGTTGAACGAATATTATTTTATAATAGCCAGAGCTATTTACAGGTTAACTTGATTACAAGTTAACTTGATCGAGATTAATCAGAAATAATCTCGATTAAGTTAACTTTAACAGAAGAAATACTATATCGAAATCGGTTCATCAGTATAGGAACTACAACGTCGTATTTAAATATATAAATCAGTCTACACAGATATATATTACATGCATTACACTTATAGTATCTCTCTATTACTTCGGAGTATTGAAAGCGTCTAAATAGTAGGTAGTTTTAATCTCGACGTTGCCCAAAACTGTAGTGTTTCTTAACAAGGAATTAATAAAATACTGGAATACATAGCAAAAAATGGTACCTACAGCATAAAACTGCTACATTTACGGAACACATTTGTATTTTTTTGTACAAACTGCAACATATTGCGACTTCTGTAATTACAGAGAATGTGGAGTAGACAGCGGATAACGAGCCGCGGGCGGGAACGTGACGGGAGCGGAACGAGACAAAGCTCGTACCCGGAATTTTATTCCCTTCCTGATCGGTCCCCGTTCCGGTGCGCGTTGGAAACAATCCTGCACGTTGCTTTTGCCGTACATTGTCATTATTTCAACATACCTTTTTATATTCTAAAAATATGAAGAGAAACTTATTGCATTGCATATAATAGTGCCAGAATATTTTTTCCATCAAATCACACAAGTTACCTACATCATAATTAGTACAATATATGTGTATCAAATTAAGTGTACAAATATATAAGTAGATGTTAGTAACTCGCTGATAAATATACGATAGATAATAGAATTATACTTAGATGCAGCGATTTTTGCAGTAATTATTATATTGAAGACTCTCAAAACGAAAACAATGATTTTTTTACATTATTTATGTAAAAATATTAAGTGTGTTCCTAAAGAAAAAAATAGATTAATTAAAGCGCTACAACAAAATGTATTTCTATACTATGTTGTTGAAACGAACTTTCACAGGAATTCTTCTGTCGAAATCTATCAATAAATGATTCATTTAAACATTCTATGTATCAAATTTGTTACAAAAGAAATCGCTACTTTAGTACACTGTTAGTAACATTCACAGGAATTCTTGTGTTGAAATCTATCAAAAAAATAATGAATGATTCATTTAAATTATCTATGTCGTGAAGATACTCGTACGTGTTCAATAAAAACTCCGATTTACGCACGGCCTATAAAACTGCCTGTCACTTCCAGCTAATTCCGCGACCAGGCCGGGCCACTTTCATTAAAATCCTATTTTTCGTTTACACTCTGTTCAGTGCCAAGTCTGCGCAAAAAATAAATAGAAACCGAACAATTGATGGACTTCGGAACTTTTCTTATTACCAACGAGCAAAGGTGGGCGATTAATTATATTTTCAGTTAATTAATAGAAAACAGTTAAACAGTTTTTGTCCTACTAAGAAATTGAAAATAAATCTCAATATGAAATGTCAACTACAATCAGCGACAATGTAATATGGTCGTATTATGATTTATTATAATAAGAAAAAAATATAAAAAGCATTTAGTAGTTAAATGAATGTTACATTATGAGAACGGAATAACAATAACTTAATAGTTTATGTGTTTAGTGTATATATAATTAATAAAAATCCTTAACAAAAACAATTTTAAGTGACTTTGTATTGTTAAATAGTAATATGCTGAAGGAAAACAATGAGCAAAACATTAACATCAACCAAGCTACTACTGCACCTCTCGACGCATTCTTTTGATATACTTCCATGTTCGCCATTTAAAAAACTTGAATCTCAATGGCCAGTTATAAAATACGTGTCAATCGATAACCTAACTTATTACAATAAAAAAGTATTCAGTATTGAAATATCGTAAGTGATATACGAGTACCTACTTTCTAATTTATTTGTGTTCGAGATCCACTAAATAAATAACACGAGTTTTATTTCATTTTTACTTCTCCCTTCCTTAATTTTTCCCTTTTTTATTATTTTTCATTTTATTTTTGCACCGCTTTCGATTTTTTTACACGTAAGTTAAATATTTACTGAGAGGTAAAAATGCATTTTTAGCATAAGCCTTATTTCCATTTTTTTGGTCAATAAAGACAAAATAAATTAAATAAATAATTATCACTGACAGCCGATTTTTTTTTCAAAATGTAGACCATGACTGTGGACATGTCATGTCCCATACCAATGTTTCATGCCCTTTGTCACTCAAGTACAGAAATTACCTATATCTTACCATCTCTGCCAATTTATACCCGAATTACGCCAAGAAAGTCGCTCATCTCTCTTTATACGCCCGTAGAATTATTTACAGCACACTACAGAATCCACTTAAATTTCTTCGCAGGAAAATTACGGATAGAATTTATTAACCCAGTAATGCATATTGTATAAGCCAATTTTTCAACCAACCTTCTCGAATATGAATTGTAAATTCTCCGAATGATATCAATCTTTTGTAAGTCGCAAGTTTTTCAACGAGCTTTAGAATACTGAATAATTAATGGGTAGTCTTTATAAATTAATACGTGTAGAACTTTTATTTAATAAATACTAAGATATATGCACACAAATTTAGCAACTAAAATTTTGTAGTTTCTAGTTAGAAAGTTCAAATTAGCTAATTTAGTTAGAATTTTGTAGTTAAGTGCCCCTAGGGATTCTATTATTCTAAATAGAGCTTAAAGTTTACTAACATTTGAAATAAATATTTGAATAATTTATAAATATTATTGAAATAAAATAAGATTCGTATGTTTAAAATGTGTTTATAATAGTATATTTATAGTAAATGATTTATAACGATGTCATTTACAAATAAGACTCAGCCAACACGCTGCCGCCTGATAATGAAAATTTAGAACTTCTTCAAACATGAAATTGCTTGTCATCTATTATCACAAAATTATTAATTTAAAACTAAACTAAAAGACTCAACACTTAATACGAGTGCTTATGCGACTCGAAATCGTTACAAAAGTTCTTAAGAATTCTCGTTCAGTAAGTGGTCACACCTACGCTACTCGTATTAAACAAACAACGGCAGGCCACCCACGAGGGGTACTTACGACCACAACAAAGAACTGCTCAGGTTCCTTTAATGAGCTAGTGTTAGTACTAGGCACCGCAGATAAGCCCTATCGCCAGATACGTAAGTACATTTACACGGTGGTTGCACTGGCAATATATGTAAACAGAGTATACATGAACAAATATTGAAGTTTGTAGCTGTGGAAATAATGTTTGTTTAATATGAAATCTGGGCGAAACGTTTATTTAATATATAAGTAGCTGTAATTGTATGTATATATAACATACAATACAAAAACCTGACATTCTATCAAACTCCTCACGTCGGAACTGACTGTATTTTACAGACAGAATCTTCAAAACAAACAATTGTTTCTAATCTGGTACACATTTTCACATGTCAAATAATAACATCTTCTAAGATCCTTCAGATATATAATTTTCAATACCCTACATGTATTTTCTTTACGTATAAACTCGTACACCTTTTTCCCACCAACCCTCAGGTTAAAGCTACTCCTCGTTACAGTATCTCGATTCGCTAACTAAGAACAGTTGAAAGTGCCTGTGGAATAACAAAAGAATTAAAACAAGCTCATAAGATTGCCTCGAACAAACCAACAAACGCTCCTTCATAATAATAGCGATAACAAGGTAACACAATAGAGCTGGCTGTGGGGTGCACCTTATGGATGATAACTGGGGCGGAACAGGGGTTGTAAGTACCGACGCACGCCCAGCTAACGCCTCATATCTCGGTATCTTGATATCTCATGAATAATTTTCTGTGGTAAAAGAGATTGTGAACAAAATAAAGTCATACTTCAACCCGTATGTAGCCTAAACAAGATGAGTGTAGATTCTATCATTTGTACTACCGTAAAATACATCCAAAAACTAGCACTTTCCCGTCTTAAAATTTGATGGTAGTACACAGACAAATCTGTTGGATACTAGACAAACTAAGAGCTAGATTCAGAGAAGATTTTTCGGATTTTTGTATAAAGTGTCGATTTACTGTAGATGTAATAGAACTCTTTGGATTCGGTACATCTTTTTGCCTTAAGAATAATGTGAAACAAGATAATGTGAAACGCTGATATTTTCAAACAAGTGTGTTGAATTCCTTAAGGCATGAATTTAAAATAGCTCAGTCCTCACCAGTAACAGTAGCATAGTTTTTACAACTACTGAGGACAAACTTGAAATGTCTCAAAATTTCCTCTCCCTTACAATAGCTTTAAAATTAAAACATAGCGACGCGAAATCTACCTTCTTTAAGAAAATTGTAGCAAACGAGCATGCACTCTGAACTGATAGCAAGTGGCCTCTGATGCCCATAATCTTCTGTAATCACCCCTAGAAAAGATTAGTCGTACCTGAGGTCGGCCACAGATGCATTGTTATGCCCGAGGACTAAGTTGGAACTTTTCGGATAAGCATGTTACCAACCACACCCTTCAAATCAGAACACAAGAGCGCTTAACACTGCGTTATTAAACACACACGCTTTCTACACTCATAGCCAAGCACTAGGACGTGCCATGGACACACATAGACGAATAGACAAACCACCCAGACCCAAAATCTAAATTCATCATTCAGATGTCTGTCTGGCCAGGAATCGAACGCGGAACCCACTGCGCGTCAGGCCGGTAGTGTGACGGCTTTGACCGAAATACCTTCAGAATAATGCCTCTTAAAGTTCTACCTCGTTCAGAATTGCAACTCTAACAGAAATAAAGGTCTCGCTGAAGCCGAACCGCGATAAATTTTATCCCATATAAGCCTACCCATTTAAATAAGATTAAACATTGTTACAAATAACACTGCATATTGAAACCAGGAATTCCTATACCATTATCCAGGCCCACACAATGAAACGTAAACTACGACTCAATTTATATTCAACAGTTACGCGGAAACAATTTACGCTGTCTCAACATACTATATTTACGGCCCGCAGAGAATATCATAATTATGTCAGATCAAACGAGTTCTTTAAAACATGGATTGCTGGATTTCAAGATTTATACGCGTCTGATATAAGCTATGACAAATTATATTAATAAGCATTGATGTTTATTAATATAATGTGAATTGTAGCGGTTGTGGTAACTAGTAACCAGTCACCACAAACACCGCTACACTAATTACTGAAGTACTAAAAATATGAAAATTAACAATCAAACAGATATTTTATCATTTAGTTGATTCTTTGAAAATTGTGTACATAACTGATATGTAAATACAATAAAAAAATTGAAGAGATAAGCTTTTGCAACTTTTTATGGGATATCCTAGAATTAAAAAAAAAATAAAAACCAAAATGTCCGTAGTCTATACATTATCTCTAATATGTTGTGATCCCTTAAAATGCTCTTTTTAACTTTTCGAGTTTCACGTCATAAAGTTAAAAGTATCATTTTTGGCTTAATTACCGACAACAACGCTAAAACTTTTGTTGTTAGGCTTCTCAAATTAAAATTACTGAATGGAATCATCAATAGAAAGTCCTTGTACTACGTTATGCAAAAATTTACCAAAATTTCTCGTATGATTACGTAGGTAGTGTATGATATCAATATTAGCATTATCCAATGATCGAATCTCTATCTTAATCAAATATCTATTTTCAAAACGTTTATTTTCGTTGCTGAAAGAGTTCTGACTTCTTACGCGTAGATTTATCGTTGATGTCAGACCCTCGGTCAATCAATATCAATAACCCGATTGACAGGGGATTACTTTAATCTACACAAATAATTTATTGATCAGATACTTTGTGTGGGTAGTAAAACAATTCGGCAATCTATCCATATTAAGTGATCTTGTCAGATCTTGGGGGACCTTTGATCATGATTTTCAAGATAATACTATCCCAGTGGCTTTTCCAACAACTAGGGCTCTATGTAGCATCCACTACGCAGCTGTAACGCGGATTGGTGGTCATAGCTAATGGTTAGCAAGTTGGAGTGGCAATTAGCTGGTAACATCTGTCGAAGAACCTACAAACGTTGAAGTACAAGGCTCTCATGGCAGAGCCTAAGTTTAGGCAAACATACTCGTAGTGCCGGGCGCCCCCTGTAAGGTGGTGTTATAATCCTGCTGGATGTTTTACAGTGACTGGTAAGGCTTCCGAGAAGAACTTAAAAGTGTGTATAATAATAACAACCCTTAGGTGTAGACGTGGCAATGCTGTGGCGCTGGTCGAAAGTAGCATCAGAAAACATTTAAATGGTATTAGACGATAACATGAATTTATAATATAATTTACCCAAATCTCGGATAGTAAAATCAACTTTAAACCGTTAAGCC
Organism: Cecropterus dorantes dorantes; assembly: GCA_018249915.1. NCBI lineage: Eukaryota > Metazoa > Arthropoda > Insecta > Lepidoptera > Hesperiidae > Cecropterus > Cecropterus dorantes. The sequence continues at coordinate 5,809 of DWLI01001806.1, read as the reverse complement.
GCTAACGTAACATTTAAATTAATAATGTATCCAACTACGCCAGTAAAGGCAACCACCGAAACTTTTGGCGTTACGTATAATTAATATCTTAATGAAATGCTCAAATTAAATGAAACGACAAAACTTTCCCGATAAGTGTTCATTCTGAAAGGATAGATAAATTTGTGGCAACATGTCGGCATAACGAGCTACAAGAAACTTTGACGGTAAACGTGATAAATAAACATGTTACTTTGTTCTTCCTCTGTATCAAAATTAAATTACACCGCGATTTCGTACACTTACTACACAAGTTAGCTTATAACAATGACGAATAACTCAATTTATGATACAGCTTACGTGACGAGCATAATAAGAATTGTCTTGTGTGCACACATGCAGTCTACTAGCAAGCTGTATGTGATATAATATCAATGAGTCCGACTGATGGTGAATTATGAAGGTGACAGAACTCTTTGTGCTTGGAATCCGGAAGCACCATCACCTCACCGACTTCTGCCTAATAATAGCAGTATTATGTTCTGCTGTGTTCTAGTCTGAACGGTGTGGTAAGGGAGACATACTTTCCGAGGCAACGTATCTGTGGCTAACGTTAGGTGAGACTTTGATCTTACCTAGGGTTGACTACAGATATCCATGGGCGGCAGTAGCCACTTACCATCAGGTGGGCTGCATGTTCGTTTGATATCTCCATACTATAAAAACACAATTATCTGAATACTGGTTACTGAAGATATTTACACTAATGAAAATAATTATTTAAAAATAATTATGTTTATCAAGAAGGTACTTATAAACTAAATGTAAATAAAGATTGAAGGAAAAAAATATGGCCGTTTCGCAATTAAAACACTTTGATATTATTCGTTGGTTATGAGCCCGACTGACGATGAATTATGTTATTGGGTCACTGCTAACCGCAGACATACATATATACGAATAAATATTTAATACCTTTGTGCTTCACCAAACAGTTACTAATAAGCTGAATATAGATTAAAGGAGCTAAAAATTTATGACCATTTCGTAATTAAAATACTTTGATATTGCTCGTAGTGTCGAAAATTATTACCAACTACAGTTGTTACATGTAAAATTCGAAATCAAGCTGTTTGACTTGTTTTAAACGTCTGGCATAGCATTATTTTGTAGCCACACTCTCTTAAAGCCCTACGCATAATGACTTTGGGAAAATAATAGTCCTACGTATGAATTATTCGGCTGACTTCTGTCGTTTTGTACATAGTCACATATATTTATACACATATATGAAAACCAAGCAACCCAAATGACACGTCACAAATCACAAGTTCATTACGCATTTGTCTGTCATTTCGAGCTGTCACACAATATCAATCATACAATATGATATTGTTTTAAGCACTGCAATTAAGCAATATTAGTCTAACAGGCTGAAAGTCTTCGACATACGACAACATTAAATTAAACATGTCCAAGCTCTTTTTGAACCTTTTTTATATAAAATTGATGTAGCAAATAAGCACGCAATCCACCTGATGGTAAGTGGCGTCTATCGCCCATGGCCATGTAAGCAACTTCGAGTAGAAAGGTCGTAACTGAAATTAACTACAGGTGCGTAGCTACTCCCGATGTATATGATGGTCGCCTTTTATAAATCCACACACTTTTACTGAAATATAAAGAATCCACAGCAGTGATACTTCTTGGCTCTACCAACTGGCAATACTACAATAATGCCACAGACAGGAGCTAAGGTATTTTAGTAACTGGGCACTACAAATGTGGTTACTTACGCGATCGCGTCGATCATGTCGAGCCCCATTTCGACGGTGCAGCGCGCGTGGTCGGAGCGGGGCTCGGGCAGCCCGGACACGCAGTAGTAGCAGTCACCCAGGATCTTGATGCGGAGACAGTGGTTGTCCTGGGACAAAAAGGAACTTTATCAATACTTGAACGAGCAGTGTGGTACTGATCAATGATAACAATCTTTTCTTAAATGTCGTAGGAGGCAACTAGGAAATTAAAACCGGGAAATTGACAGCAGCATCCTGCTGCCAAGTTAATTATCTACTTAAATTATTATACCCATTTTAATATAGTCTATGGAAAATTCCTTGCGAACTACTGAAATAGCCTGTTTTTTATGTATAACTTCTGGAAATTTTGTGAATAAGTGGATGGATAGAGATAGTGACCCATTTTGGATTTGCAAACCGATACTTACTAATTAATTAAGTGACAACCTAACTTTAGGTAAACTGCATGACAGATTGCTACTTTGATCACATATTTTACCTAAGAAAACAGAACACGCTTAAATATATCTAGTTGGTTTCTCGAAAGAAATGTAAAGATTTTTTCCCAAATAAATAGCTGACACAGAACTTTTACTACAGATACAAAACAGCTAAAGTACGTATGAAAGGCAGACCGAAAATGTTTATTGTATAAAATTGGACTAGAAAAGTTTGTTACTTGCTACACTTAGGCAAAGAAACCGTGTAGTAGACAACTGGCTTAATTACAAGCGTGCGTTATATGTAAGCGTATATGAGACTAAGAACGTAGTCATAATTAATCCTAAAATCTTACCCGAGGGCCAAGAGACATTTGCTCCAAAGGTCATTTCAAAACTAGACCGAAATTCAGCAAATTTCGCTACAAATTGCAGCAAAATTTCGAGGTCGTATAAGATCAGACATACTCGTATATCTAGATTTATTTTAACCCTCGATGAAAAAAGAGCGGTGTTATAAGTTTGACCACTATGTGATTCTGTCTGTCTGAGAAGATCCTAAACGGATGAACCGATCTGAATGCGTTTTTTTTTAGAAATATGTATTCCGGCGACAATTCTCCACGGAGGGTGAATGTGGAGATGAATAAATGTATTCCGTCAAATATACCCCAGTCAGGTATGAAATTAAAGGGCATGTGTATATTGAAATAAAACAAGTGTTGCTTGCAGCGCTAAGTGATTGTTTAGTCATCCTAAGTTGACAACTAGTTCCATTTCTCTTCGCAATAACATATATCCAACTAACTTTGTGACTGTGTGTGTTTCGCAATTGCATATACCTAACTAACTTTGTGTAACTAAGTTAAGCACTAAACGTTAGACTAGTTAGGGTTGCCACATTTTTTTCCGAGGTTTTTAAAATAAAGAACATTTTTTGGACCGAGGCAACTCTTTGAATGATGTATGATGGTGGTCGGTGATAAAAGAGAGTAATAATAAAAATTACTAAATCTAAAAAACTAAAAATAACTAATCTTTAACCTTTCTGAAACTTGATGTGCATACAAAAAAGATAGCCAAATATAAATATTCCTCCAGTACTAAAGGAAGAAGATTATAGTAACGTTTTTTTGTTTCACAAAAAATTTTTTCCCAGAGTCCCAGATCACGCATAACAAAGTATTTTTTCGTTTTTTATAAGACAGTACGGGTGGCAACTCTACGTTCTACCGACGCTTATCACATACGTACGTAAGGACTGCCTGCCTACTCCTCGTCGGTACCTTACTATATATTCTTATTTCAGAAAATAACTTACGTTCGCCAGCTGGTCGAATCGGCCAAACAATTCATTGAGAAGTCGCACCAACTCCTGCGCACTGCACTGCGATGCGAGCACCGTGAAGCCCACGATGTCAGCGAATAGTATACTACAACAATAAAATAAAACAATTATCACTTACTTATAGAATAAAAGTAAATAAATATCATAAGGGGTAACAACATGGTAATGCATCTAAAAGGTAAGCAATGTCAACAATACGTACTTCGTCAGGGTGACGGACTATGGCTCAATCCCTTTTCATTCAGACTTTAATCTAATATAAATAATCTAAGATCTGCGCTTATCATCGCTACAGCCGCATTGAAACATTTCTCTATATTCGACCTACTTCTCGTATAGCGTTTAACCGAAAATTACTCTTGTTTGTAAAATTTATTTTAGCCGACATACAGTTTAACAAAATCACGATAAAACCAAAACAAATGATATTAATATTGATATATTACACAAAATACTATACACAATTATTGTACACAAAATTATTATAAAATATAATTTTGTACTAGTAGTAGTATACACAGATTACATTTTATGTAAGTACCTAGCGATAAGGCAGACAAGCTCTACCTAATGGAAAGAAGTCACAGTTGCCCATGGACATTTGCAACACCAGAGGCCTAGACATTTATCACCAATCCAACGCCAGCTTTGAAGGAGAACAATTTCTCAAAAAAATCCCATTACATAGCGCTCCTGGGATACGTCATAAGGCAGGTTATTCCACATCATGCACAAGAGCGCTCAACCCGAGCTAGTTGATGTGGATGGGACCTACTTTGTTAAAATAAGAAGTTAAGTCACTAATCAGTACAAGTTGTAGTAAATTGTTCTTGTCCAAATTACATTATTAATCCAGGTCGTAAACTATCTGTGCACTATATTACATTCAAATTCAATTAGTAGTTTTTGCGTGGTAGAGCAAAAAATACACATTCGTCTTCTCAAATTCTCTCTCGTCTCTCTTTTGCATTTATAATATTAGTAAGATCCGTGATAAAATACTGCTAACTGCAATATAGATGGTAGGAAATAGGTAAATAGACAAAAAGGTATACATATCTTCTTTAAAGCCTTCAAACTTTGAAGTCAAGGTTTTATACATAAATTATCTTTTCTTAGCATAAAACTGTTTACAAACATTTCAAAATTTTCGCCAAACATTTTCGGTAAGCAAAAACAAATTTCACAGAATGTTAATTTTCGGATTCTAATCGCGGCAGTGTCAGCTTGTCATCCTAGTCGTTTGTATGACGTAGAAACTAATGGGCGGTGCGTGCTTAGTGACACAGAAAATTAACCCTTCCAGCGGGGAAAACAAATTGTGTTCCATCGAGCGATAATGGCTGATGAAATTTATAAATATGTGTAACGTGCAAAATGGTATACAATGTGGAGATACGTAACGTCTATTTTGCACGTTCCACGTATTTATAAATTTCATATACAATGTGGAGATAGATACTTTAACATTTCACAGATTTTACGAAACGATGTCAGTGATTTTAGTTCTTTGTAAGATCCTTTCATTCTTAAATGTGCGCGTTTTACTGAGCTTTATGTCTAAGACAAGGGTCTTAAGCACTACAAATTGATTTCATTGACTATGTGTCGAATACCTACAGAACGTACTTTTCTTTTTACCCGACTACGTCAGAAGATGATAATCATGTTTTCCAGTGTGCATGTATGTATGTTTGTATGTACATATGTATGTATATCCTTTTCTTTGGCACGCGCTACAGTCCAAAAGGCTTGACGGATAATGATGTATGACATATCATTGAAAAAAGAGGGAAAGAGACTATTTTTTATTATTTCGACGATATCAAAAGTAGGAGACCATTCCAAAAATATATTTATTATAAAATTAAATATACATCATATTATAAAAAAAAACCGACTGATAAAATAATGAACTGATACAGAACGCAATCAATCATTTTTAGGCAGTCGGTTTTTTTTATTTTTAACAATGTTACTTGTTCCTAACCTTTCAAACACATTTTTTCGTAAAAACAAAAACGGGACGGTAGCGTCGCAGTAGTTTCTTTAAAAGTTAGTGTAATTTTCTTTGTACAAGACAATTTCTTCTTTTAAAAGAAAGTTCGTAGAGACGGACTTTGTCTTGTTATTTATTCAAAATAGTTTGAATTGCTGTAACTAAGCGGAGATTCACATTTTTATATATCCGAAATCAAATTAAATATTCAAGAAGTGACCGAATACCGTGCGAGGGTTTTTCT
>DWLI01001805.1:0-14514 GCA_018249915.1 Cecropterus dorantes dorantes | reverse complement strand
AAAAGACGGATTCTTGGTTTGTTTAGCTTAAAAGAAAACGAAATCCCATATTATATTTTACTTCTTAAACTTTTTTGTATAAGAATGAAATTTCTGTATTTCACAAGACTAAATAATATTTTCGTTTACGAACGGTCATAAAAGCGTTTTCTTCAGGAATCATTTTTACACCTAGAAAATATTTTTCACCGAGCTATGAAAAATGAACATATCTCACACTAAATTACATATAACCTGGCTCTTTAAATATATTTATCTTAGGTAGTGTTAGATAAATAATAATATAATTATTTGCTATAAAGAATATGTTGTTCAATATTTTTATTCTGTTATACCAACAATTATATTTTATCACTTTGAAATTGACTTCCCAAAAATAGGGGATATTTTTCGTCACGTATATATTTATTTTTGTTTAAAATCAATCAATGTAACAAAAATTTATGAGTCCTAAAAGCAAAACTTTGCCTGTTTTTTCCAGGTAAAGGGATTTGTATTAAGCTCGATATGTGTACGTGGAAGAAGTGTTATTGGTTCGATTTTGGGGGTAACACTGTTCATATTTCATCCTACAAAAGCAGTTTTAAAAACTTCAGCAGTTTATAGTAAATTTGTTGTGGTCATATAACACTTTATATACTATTTGCGTTGATTATATGAAGGAATACTATGAGGAAGTCGGTAGGATCATCGATACTTAGATTTTGTATGGAAAAAACAAATTAATGCGTCAATTGTGCCAATACATACGAGCTACGAAGAGTCCAACTTGTAAGTAAAAAACGATTTCTACACTAATGGCCCCACACTACGACTTTCTTCTGTATCGTGGGTATCATGGACAAACAAAGAAGATGACACGAACACCGGGATCCAGAACAGAATCTAAACTCATCATTCAGATGTCAGGTCTGACCGGGAATCGAACCCGGAACCCATTGCGAGTCAGATTTGTATGGTGAACGCTCCGCCGCGCCGTCTGTAAATTATTCAATTCCGAATTTTGAAATACAATACCGGTTTCAGGAGACAAAATGCGTGGGCGCCGTTCGGAAAACCCGACGTGGGCGGCGTAGTACGCCCTACTCGTACGTTTAATACCGCGTGGGCGTCTGTTTACGTTAAATTGCAGTAGAGATCGTTAAACTTTAATACCTAATATGAAATTATTGGAATCGAAGCATTTTCAAGACCTACTTTTTGCTATAAATGAATTATAAACATTACGAACATTTTTATTGCGATAACGAAACACGCGAAGAATGTTTGAGTTTATTAATTGATGTTCAATAAAATAACTATTAAACTAAATTAATATATTTAACTTTGATTTTTAAAGGGTAACGTTAGGTTTAGTTAGGTATATATAACGCTAAAATAGTTAAGCGTTCCTTTTATTATTATTTAATGAGCGAAATTGGGACTTAGGTTTGTTTTTCCTAAAATGTACCAAACCGTTTTATAAAATTATTTTAGTAACGTAATGATCTCTTAGAATTATTGTATTGTTATGTTTTTAAAATGTTTAGCTAGCGTTAATATTTTTTTGTATATCATGCATTTTTATGGCACGAAATAATTATATCAGACAACAATGAAAAACAAACACGCCAGTAACTGCGGCTCCCTTAGTTACGGCGAACACCGTAAAAACCAATTACAAAACTGAGTTTTAATTAAACGAAGCATCTGATATTTCCCCAGGAACAAGTGTAGTAGAAAAACTTGATAAAACGAACAAACGTCTCATTGTAATGGAAATTAATAGCAGATTCTCAAATATAATGAACAGCGAATAGAATTTTTCAATCACATATTCCTTTGTTCATTATTTTTCGTTTTAAGCTTCGCTTGGTAGAGGCTTTTGTTTCGGCATGAAAAATAAAATTGTATTTGCCGTTAATAACAAATTTAAACTTCAAAGTATATCAAAAAATTGTTGATAAGGAGGAAAAGATCTTCACTTCCACAATTTTAATTTAATTGAATTTATAAGAATAATTTCTTTTATACTTTTGCTACTGACATTTTTTTGAAAGTAGAAATGTCCTTAACGAACAATATTTTTCCTTTACGCTTTTTTTAATCGAATTTAGCTTTTAATTTTAAAAGTGATTTATATACTAGTAGAATATTGTATATCGTCCATATTGTCTTGACAGCATTGTCACGTTCAGTCTAGATAGAGTAAATTATATCACTGAAACAAAATCTGTATTATATACAGCAAAATTAGGTTAGGCAACGTAACCCATACACGTTGGGATTAAATGTGACGTGGCATTAATGTTTCTGTTCGTATATTAGTTCTTAGTGAAGTCATAATTTTTTGGCTTCTTTTGTTTTTTTTTTTTTTTTTTTTATTTTATAAGTTCTACAGCCTACAATAGTGGAAGATGTTATCATTTTATATTTTAAGACGATTACTAACAAAACTTTTGTTCTAACCGTAAAAATATTTCTATTTATATTAATTCAATTATTTCTTGTAATTTCTCCTCGTCAAATTATTTATATTTTCATGTACCTATACTTATTAACATTATTTTTATGTATATTCAAATTAATAATTTTTTATTTGATTTTAAAAATTGTTTTGTTATTTTTTGTATGGTTATGTTTTGTTTTAGAAATTTTACTTTTAATAAATGAGTGTTTCAGAGTACGCTGCATATGAAGCATCAACTGCGAAAAGCTTCTAAAAACTTTTATTTTAAAAGCTTTTGGAGTTAAAAGTTTTTAATACGTAAGTTTATCTCGTAAATAAAATCAGACGAATAAACCAGGGTAATCATTCACAAAGCTTTAATAAAGCTCAGTTTTTATTGACATGAGAGTGCTTTTAATTAATTGTCATCCGCTTGTGAAGTATTGGATCGAGTGGAAACAATGATTAAAATTGCACCAGGAACCAATTACCGATGAAAACGGATGAAGTGCAAACTGTTTGAGATGGCAGCAGATTTATGCAGAGGAAATAAAAGAATCCGAGTTAATATCGCTTTTGCGGATTTTTTATATTTGAGAAGATAGCTTGTTGCAACATTATCTCATGGTTATTAAATTATGTCTTTGTTTTTTTTTTACACCTACGTATCTGAACATGACCTCAACTGAGAAGGTGTGCAAAGAAGTTGATAATTTAGGCCGTGTTAGGAAAATCTAATGTAGTCTCTGCATGGATGCGATAGTTTTGCGATTATTTCGGACACATCGACGCTAATCTTTAGATATAACACCTCAAATTGATAGTTATTGCAAACCTACAAGAAAGAAATCCTTAAAAAAATTACACGCCTGAGTTTTTTAAATATTGCCAAGATTAGCCCTCTTACTTTAGAAGGAGACCAGTACCCAGCAGTGGGCAGGGCTGACGGCGAACTTTAAAAATGAAAGAAAAAAAACCGTTTTCTTAACCGATTTATATAACTGAACGATAAAAAAGAAGCTCTTCAGTCTTTATCGCCTTCAAACGCATATAAACGAAGTGTGTTATAATAAACACATTTACGAAAATAACAACACGTAGTAACAATAACCGTCAACGATGCTTATCAGGGCGCCGTTCTTGAATTGTTAATTTTGGAGGCAGGGAAGAAATTTGGCACAGTATTATGAGCTAACTGTTGCGCCTTCCAAACGGAGGTCATTTGAGCTGATTGTAGATTTGTTTAACGCTGTTTTCGGCTGTGTTAGGTTCATTTGGATTATTTTACTGAACTGATTTAGACGTATTTAGATCGTAATTTAATTTATTTTTCTTTTATTAAACTTGCAAGGATCATTTCATCTCAAGGACACCGTGTTGAGGTTTAATTTATGGTTTCAATATATCGTTTATTGGAAGTTAAGATAATGTATACTTACATACGAAGAAATTCTAGAGTTGCTTATAAAAGTGCATCTATAAAATATACGTTTAATATGACTACGAAATTGCGTGTCTGAGTGATACTTATACGTTAACGGTTTAAAGTGAATCTAGATAAAAAGTATAAAATATACGACGTACATACAATATACAATTCGTTACATTTTAAATTAACGGAACAAAAATGAATATTCTATTCAGTAACATCAAAATTCAATCAAATTCAAGTTTGAAATCGAAAGACGCGATCGCAATTAACGTCCTTAACGAGACGTAAAGTGTACGAAAGGCGAACGGAAGGTATACATAAGTTGTTTGTAGAATTTGTTTATCGTGATGCGATCGATTGGGTACCTATGTTTGTAGATTTAATTGAGCACTAAGTAAGAGGGTGTTCCGGGCGTCTCCCAGCGCCGAGCGGTCGGCACCGCGGCTCGCGCACACTGCCGCCGCCCGGGCGCGGTGTTGCCAACGTACGTACTCTCCCTGCCCAAACGCGACTTGCCACCACGGTTTCCACACGTTGGCTGGTTTCCTTGGGATGTCCTGATATATTCATCAATTTAGAGAAAAGTTTTCTTTTATTATATAGACGTAACAAACGAGCATACAATCCCCTTGACGGTTAGTAGTAAATGCCACCCTTGGACATTTGTAAGCAACTTCATACAGAAGAAGGGTTCCTTCTGATACGTTACTCCCGAGTGAGCCGGCAACCACTCTCTTCCATCGAAATGCAATATCTGTATAAGTTGTGGTGATATCTTCTCGGTTCAAGCAAGCAGCAGGTTATTACTTTTGCTGGAATTTCAAAATTCCTACTTAAATTTATTGTCACCATTTGTAGTTTAATAATTGTATTAAGTAATTTTGAGTCGATTGCAGTCAATTAAAATATTTATTCCTTTCTTAAACATTCCTTAAACCAGGATGGAAGTTGCTTTCCCTGGCTTGCGCTCCCCTTCCCTGCTGGAAGCATCAATATTTCGTAATAATTGTTACAAATATTTCTTGGCTGTACTTATATTGCTTTATTGTTTATGGCAACCCTACTTGAGACTATTGTTCGAATAACGACGGATCGGTGAATTTAGCATAAAAAGGTCTAATTATTCGTTATGGTTAGAATGAGTTAGCCGTGGTAGTTTTCAGTTAATTTTTATTTTTACTATGAAACCAGATATATTACGAAGAAATAAAATTGCGAGGACACCTTTTTTGATTACATATATCTTAGATGTGTTTATGTCAATTACCAAACATGCGTAAAAAGTTAAAAAGCAAGCCTACGAAGCAATTTTGACAAGGTTTGTAAGATAAGATTTTATAGAAGAAACTTAATAGTATATTAGTAGTAATAGTGACTGTTTGAAGAAGTCTGAATACATACATTTTATTTTCGATTTATAAAAAGATAGCAATTAGTTACGAAAATAATTTAAAATTCCTATATTTTTTCTGGTCTTAAAATAAAGACAAACGTGGTCACAGGAACTCCGTCCTCTTAGTCATAAACCTGTGTTACTGAAACTCAATACATTGATTGGAGATCACTTTCAATTTGACTATGTTTTAGGAATATGTAGGTTACTCAACCGTGACGGTAGGATGAGAAGGTCTTCAGGGATATGATGTATGTAGATTTAATATGGAATTTAGCATTATAGTTTTACAGGCTGATATATACTTATAACTCATCATATCATCAGCTACCTATGAACCAATGTATGTACTGTTAAACGCTTCGTTACGGTAATAACTAGTTACTATGTTTTGTCATTAAGAATACCTTAGCGATCGCTGAAGCATCCTCTACCACGCTTTTTCAGTGTAGTTCAAAATAAAAAACGTTTATAATGTTTTGAAAACCTAAACATTGACTATAATACACAGTATGGTACAGTAATAAAGTGTAATGAAGGACAATATTGCAATGTGAAATTTGATAACTCATTTCATAGATTAAGCTGTATTTTAATACATATGTGGCGTTTTAAATTTACTTTAAATCTTTAAAACACATGTTAAGTACTTAAGTATTATTTTAGATTTAAAAAAGGTCCCAGTCATACATACAATCGCATCGCAAACCATCACAAACCTTATTCTACGCAAAGACACTAATACCATTTTGCATTGATCCCCATTTTCTTATAAATAAAGATATAGTTAAGACGTTATTGATTCCCTTCCATTAGAGCAAGGAGCGTCAATTACACTGGTATCCCTAAGGGCGGCGGCGCACTATAAAGGCGTTTTACTTTCTCTGGCGCGCAACAGGTACGGAAGGTCATGCAGGGCGTCTTGGCTTTGGGTTTACTAGTTACATCTTATAACTATAACAAAGGTACCTTAAGGTATGAAGGTATTTCATATCTTAAGGCGCTAAAGAATAGATAACCTGTTACCGATAGGGAGTCAGTTAAAATGATTGTTAAAAGTTCATCTGAGAGAAGGAATTAGATGAGGATATATGTTTTGATTGTCCATTTGTAATTTTATTTTATTTTGAGTCTAGCTTATTACCAATTTGAGAGGATCGGCTGTTTATGTTAATTATTTTTTAATAATTTGGCTTATGTTGTAATTATTCCTCGAGTTCACACACAAGTCACATAAAATAAAGGGGTAGCAAATAGAATAAATTGTGGCCAAACTCAGATAAGATTACCAAGTATTGCCTGAACCTGTGCCTGATAACCTAAACTACCCCTGAGGAAGAAATTAAACGCTTCGTATAACGTCCTCTTACTACATATAACCTTCAAACCAGAACATATCAGTGCTAAAACAGCTGTTAATAGGCAGAAATACACATGATGCAATACCACCTTCTATCTACTTTTGCTACGATTTATGATACTATTAGCTATTCGTCAGTAAAGCTTGCGTCAGCAACTTCCATCCTGGTTTAAGGAATGTTTAAGAAAGGAATAAAAATTTGAATTGACTGCAATCGACACAAAATAACTTAGTACAAGTATTAAAGTACAAATGACAATAAATTACATGTGGAATTTTGCTATTCCAGCAAAACTTATTACCTGCTGCTTGCACCTTATTAAGTCTGTTACGTAGCAGTGTTCAGGTTATCAATATTAGAAAGCTCATCAAATTCAGAATTTCTATGTACATATTGAACAAGATATTTTTGCATTATTCGCTTTCAGTATAACATGAGACTTTGATTCACAGATGGAAAGCTCACAAGTGCATCGGATATCCAGAGAGCTAAAGTGATAGACGTCATGCCTCGTTCGCTCTTCCGAGAAAAGCTTTCACTTAGTCAGTTTACTTTTGCTTTACGACAAACGTCTTCTAGAATTTTGTTTTCATAAACGAACAGATAAAAGTTTATCAAGTGTATGGATTAACTTTTTATGTCGACATAAAAAACAGATGTAACTTCCAGCGATGTCAGTATTTTTTCAGATTTTGATTAAAAAATACTGCGTGTAATGGTTTATTTTGTATTATATGTTTACGCTTTTTGCATTGATTTATAATTTAACCTAGTGTTAAAATAGACAGCAAGCTAATGGTAAGTAATCCCGCAGCCTGTGGGATCATATGTGATTGCCATATTTTTGTAAGCCCTAACCGGCATATTCAATTTTTGGCGCCCTTTTAATCTAAATCTTTTGATCAGGAGCAACGGTGACTGTCGAATACATAGATTCTGAAGGAGAGGTCTTTTTCCACAATGTCACGTAGTCCTCCGGGAACACCTCAAACAGGAGTTCATTCTTAATCTTGTTCGGGGCAAAAAAGAGCGTGCAAACAGTGATGCGGATACCACAGGTCCAGTTGCTGTTGATGGAACTTCATTTTCCAAACGACAATAGTCAATGTCTTTAACATTTTCTGCTTATTTTACATTAAGACATATTGTGAAATTATGATATAGTCGTTCCAGTTTCATGTCTAACTCATTTGCTATCCATTCCACTCGGCTCTGGAACACCCTCCCAGATGTCTTACGTAAATCCTGCAGCCAACATAGTTTTAAAACGAGCGACAAATCCTATTTTCTAGAATATTTACAATAACATAGAATATACTGTGTATGTATGTATGTATAACTTTATATCGTTATTTATATGTAATAAATGTATTGTATTTTTGTTCTATTACTAATAGATGTATATTTTTTTGTATTTATTTTCCTAATAACCTATTATCTGTTATTTCTATTTTTATATAATTATATACCGCATTGTATGTTTTCTGCTTAGCTCGATGGTTGACTGGTAGAGAATGCTTTTAGCGTTAAGTCCGCCTTTTGTACCACATTTTAAGGTATAATAAAGTTTAAATAAATAAATAAGTGTACAGTTTACCTGATGAATAAAGCTGTGGACATCAGTAATTAGATTTGTCGAGCTTATACAGGACTTCAATTCTAGATTGCAATCAGACTTGTATTGTAGTGATGTCTAAGCTCGACATCGGATGTACATTCCATTGTGTGTAAGTTTCTATGTAGGGGAGATGCGGGCAAGATGGGGTATCTCACGTTGTCGACCCGTGTGGCGGAGTGATCACCATACCGGTCTGCCGCGCAGTGGGTTCCAGGTTCAATTCCTGGCCAGACAGACATCTGAATGATGAGTTTGGATTTCTGTTCTGGGTCTGGGTGTTTGTATATTCGTCTTTGTGTGTCCATGGCGCCCGCGACACAGGAAAAAATCCTAGTGCGAGCTGAGTGTAGTGTAGAAAGCGTGTTTAAAGGGCAATAAAACTGAAACCATTACACTTAAACAATCATATTTATTTTAAAATCTATCTTTGGTAATCAGTTATGGCGTCACATTGTTTGTGCAATTTTGAACATGTTCGCGCGACTAGAAGGTCATAATGGAGCCGTCTTGCCCGCATCTCCCCTGTATATATTCTGGTGTTAAATTGAATTCCCTCTTAATTACCCGACTGCGTTTTTCTAGCGTATGTATGTATGTATGTATTTATATATGTATGCATGTTTGTTTCTATGTGTTTCTATTTTCTTGGCACGCGTTACAGCCGAAATAGCTAAACAACTTTTTTATTACTTAAAAATTCAAACATATAAGCGTTTAAACGTTTTAAGCAGGCGGGATTTTTTATTTAATGTTTTAACGATGTTGTCTAATAGTTTTTGCTCACAGTGTTTAACAAGAATACAACAGCGCTCGCCTACAGGCCTAAGGCAGAATTAGATGTGGTTATAGAATACGCTATTATCTTTAAAGAACATTATATGCGTATATGAACGCTTTGATCCCAAACTTCATATTGTAAGCGAATACACAAGAAAAGGCTACTTTGGAATATAAAAATAAGAAGGATTATCCTAGATGCCTTGCAAAATTGGAATACCTTAAAGCCAATACGGAAACCGGGATATTGTGAAGGAATATAAATCTGAGGAAGTATTGAATACCTCGTAATAGGATATTAACTTTCTATGGAAGGCGTATAGTGCGATATTAAACGTCGTGCTTATATATCATGACTTAGAGGATAATATCCACGTAAAAGATATATTAAAAGTATCATAAAAATACCTTTTATTATATTTAAAACTTCCATTATTTATTACACGTCAAATACGTAAGTAAAAATAGATAATTGTATCGGAAATTGTTTATGAAATGTTAAAACGGATTTTGTCAATGGATTCGATTTTTATATTTATTTGTTAATTGGCGTTTTCATATATATTGCAATTATAAGTAGATCTTCATATAAAGATACATCGAAATCTTACGAGACTGCTTTAAAACAATAATAAACAAAATTGTAAATGTTACTTCCAAGTATATATGAGAAACATACTTTTGAGTGACTTACTTATTGATTACTTACTGATTAATGTATAAGTACGAGTAATTTTCATATTTTTTTATATAATTTATCTAATTATTGTTTATTTGGAAACCAAATGAACATTTTGTCTGTAGAAAGTGTAATTATAGGTGTTGCCAGCGATCGAACGCGCGGGCATTACTACAAAACAATATAAACATTTAACCACTAGGGGGTCGAATATAAATACATCCTGTTGTAGGCAGCGTCTTTGATATTCTAGCGATGTGGTATTCCCGTGGTTGTTGTAAGAGGAGACTAAGGGACGTTAATCCAGGAGATGGATAGCAGTATTTGCCTTTGTAATTTCAACACTCACTGGAGTCACCAACAAGCGTGCCAGGTGCGGTGAATGTTGGCAAAAAATCCCGTAACAGTAAGGAGTACAGGTCGTCGACCGACCAGGTGGCTTGATGATCTAAAAGATAGCAGATTTAGAAGATACAGGATCGGTTGAAATGGTGTCATTTAAGGGTGGTCTATGTACAGCAGTGGACTTCGAAAGGTTGATGGGCGGATGGATAGTCTATATAATAAACTGAACCTATTGTCCGAATTTCATGAATTAGTAATTTAGGTTTTGTCTTAAGTAAGAAGTTAGTATGGTTTATATAATTATAGACATAGATAACGCGTTTGGTTTATATAATTCCTAGCAGACCGCTGCCCACTTCGTTGGGCATTAAATTATTTTTTGGTGTGATTCTTAGTACAAAATGTTAGGGTTTAGTACCCAATTGCCTACATTTTTGGTAATAGAATAAAATTGCGACAATAAATTAAGAAATAAGCTATCCTATCTTTCAAGTTGTATGAAACTGCATACGGTGTGCAAATTTAATTGAAGTCGGTTCGATAGTTTAGGAGTCCATGGCGGACAAACAACGTGACACGTAATTTATATATATTAAGATATCACTTGTCACACTAAACGATTATATTTGTAACAATCAAGCCGTATGAGCTGTAGCGCACATACACACACATACTGTCTGTCACACACACAATCATTCAGACATTCAGACACTCGAAAAACATTACCCTTCTTCAGTGGGTAGCACCACCGCCACACCTATTTACTAATAACAGCAGTGTAATGTGCTGCTGTGTTCTGGTCTGAAGGGTGTGGTAAAGAAGACATACTCCTCAAAATTAGTCCTCAGACAGTAGCCACTTACCATCAGGTGGGCTGCATGCTCGGCTTGCTACTTCCATACTATAAAAAATATATATTTGTTTAACAGATTTCTAAGTAGGATTAACACAAATGCCAATCCATCAAAACAGGTTGTCTAATCCTGTTTAACTTGTCTCAATGCTTCGTGAAGCTATTGTAACGAACATTATCCGGGAACAATAAATAAAGGATCATTCCCGATTAATCCGGGCTTAGTCCTTGTTGAAAAACAGATTATGTCGAATGACGAGGTTTGGTCACAATATTACATGGAAGCAGATATCCCAGTGGTAAATTGGGCTTCTGATTGAAGTGTCTGGGGTTCGAATTCCAGGCTCGGAATTATCGATGTTACGTTCGAATTACAAGTTAATTTGCACGCGATTTTACGGTGAAGGAAAACTTGAGTAATTTTTTTCAATACATAGTAGCAAACAAGTTGCAGTATACCTGATGGTCAGTGGTCACTGTCGCCTATTGTTGCCTGCAAGCAAACTTTATATCTTCAGTTAATCATTACAGTTCCGTTGCTCCCAAGGACTAATATGTCCGTCTTATATGTAAGTCTTATATATGTTTTATGTACGTGTTATATACGTCGTATAAACGTCTTATGCACGTCTTATATACGTCTTATGCACGTCTTATATACGTCTTATGTACGTCTTCTCTACGTGTTAGATGCGTTTCATAAACGTCTTATACACGTCTTATGTATGTCTTATAAACATCTTATATATAAGTATGAACATCCATCGAAAGTGAAGATCTACTTTACGCTAGAAATAAGCGGTGGAACCTCCCCGAACTATACTCATGGATCACCTTTTAATCTTACATTACAAGTAGCTGTGCCTCGCGGTTTCAGCCGCTACTACATAAAAAAACAAACACAGTGATGTTATATAGCCTATAACCTTGTTCGATAGATTTACTAATCAACACAAAAAGATTTTGTCAATAAGAAACAGTAGTTCCTGATATTAACCCGTCCAACCAAACGAACTCTACTGCTTTATATTATTATACTAGTATGCTAGTACTCGTATAGATTATGTTCATGATCGTTCAAAAATCAAAAGACGATCAATCAGGAATTAAATTTTAATTCTTTTCTTGTATATTTCTAGATCACGAGCGAAATTATAAAGAACCTTGGAGAAGATTGGATTCATACAACCGTATCAAATACCGGTGCTCGGATGTTATAATCAAACCGATGAAATCAACACCACTGCCACACAGAAATAATAATGATAAATGAAAATTTCTTATACAATTCGTATAAATAACAGACAACACAACAAAAAATAAAGCAACAAATCGGAGTGCTTAAAAAGATATTTTTTTTGTTTTTAAATTGAGTTTTTGGCAAAATAGCTACATACAACTATTAGAACATATATATTTGGAATGTTTCGTTTGATACCTATATTCTCAAGATTGTAAAAAGGGCGTTCCTTGATCTCCTTTTTCTTAATTATATAGCCTATGTCAAACTGAGACAATTCTTATGATATGTCATATGTCACAATCAGTCAAGCCGTTTGGTCTGTAGCGCGTGCCAAAGAATTGAACATACATAAATACATGCTCGAAAAACATAACCTCATTCTGATGCAGTCGGGTAAAAACAGTTACCGATATATTCTTACAAATAACGTAGCGATAAATAGCTCTTTATCACTGGTACGTTTTCTTTTACGTACTGTCCAAAACGTTGTATTATATCTGGCTCTTTCCAACTCAATAAATCCGAAAGGGACAGCAACTTCGCCCATTAACCCTTCCGATCTATTAACCCACAAAACAAAACGAGCATAATTGTCATTAATGGTCATTAACTGGTTAATGGCATGAGCTGTCGTTAACAGCCGGTGGCGTCAACTGGATCAATCTTTAGAATGCTAGGTATATGCAACTTAGAAATTATCAAGTGGCAAAAATACACAGCTCGTCTTTTTAATAAGTTTGAAGTTCAAAGGAGTAAGCAGGAGGATGCTGTCTAACTGATGGTAAATGGTCAGTGCCACTCATAAACAGCTGTAAACAACTTCATATAGAATAGGTGTTCTTTCTGAAGGCAATCTGAGATTGTGATGCTACTCTTGACATCTAAATATCGCTTTATATGAAAGTGATCCGGCACTCGCACTCTTCCACCGAAACTCAAGAATTACTTCGAGCTTAAAAAAAGCGTGGTGGCATCTCTAAAGTCAAACAACGAAGTGTGTTTTAAAAATGTATCCATATATCCAATACAATCCTAGAGCAATGTATAATAAAAGCTTTATTATAATTAAATCAACAGTTATAATATTTAAAATAATTTAGTCAGCGTAATAATTGCAAGTCATTTCATTTATTAACGTAATGTAATACTTAATTTTGTAATTCGGCGATTGCGAAGTTTTTTCGCCTACCCTCACGTTGATATTGCGTCAATATTTCATTGGCAAACGGAATTATTGCGATCCTTAACATTTTGGGGTGAAAGCTGAGAATTTGTTCGTTCAATTTGTGTGGCTCATAGTCACAGGATTAAACTTGGAAGTTATGACTAATAATCGCCATTCTGTCGAAAAAGTCTACGGATTTTTGTGGAAGAGGATATTTTAATATTTAAGACAAGATTTAAAAGAATCGGGCGATAAATATTACTTTCACATACACACATACACAATCGCTCGCATACACACACGCAGGCTAACACATACGTACATACATGCGCACACTCACTCGTTTCCAGATGCATTAACACGTATGTACGCAATACACGCACACCGGCGTGCCATATGCACACACACGCATATGAGCCCAGACATATACATACGCACACTCTCGCCTACATTTATACACATATGCGCGTACACAAAACGCACATTTTCGTGTGAACACACACACAACATTATTCACCATTCATTCATATTTCCATTTTAAAATAGGCTATTACTTCTAATTTTAGGCTGATAAAAGATATGAGTCGTCCAATATTTTTTCAGAGCTGCTGACGTTTTTGGAATTGCGATTAGGGCTGCCACCTATTCTATAAATCATAGTATTATGTGTTAGTCAATTTCAAATATTATAGGAAAATTAGTCGTTTAATAATATAGTACTCACGCAAGGGGGCATATCTTTGTGAACTATACTATTTCTTCGTACGATCGATGGCAACCCTAGTTTTGCTGCTCAAGCCAAAATGTGGCCACGGCGTTAAATATTCGAGTACCACTCATATTTTCCGGATGCAAGAATTGCCATTAGATTTAGGCACCTGGCATTGCTCCAAATATTCTAAACGGACCCAGATTATGACACCGAGCGCTGCATGCACTTGTAAATTTTAACTTTAACCCAATTTGCGTTAGTTTTAGTGTTCCGTAACTAAGTTTGGTAACTCGCTGAGATACGAAATACCTATGCTAAAATGTTGTTTCAATATATAAGACGTCTAATGTTGAGGATTCGATCCGACGAGGCAATCTTTGATTTGCGTTACTATAGATATTTGCATTACTATAGATTCTCGTAAGTGGCAGTGCCGCAGAACTGACGGTAGATGGAGCCGCAAAATTTTAGAGTGGAGACCAAGGCAGGGTAAAAGAAACGTTGGACG
>DWLI01001804.1:0-14514 GCA_018249915.1 Cecropterus dorantes dorantes | reverse complement strand
GCACACCGTGTGCAGTTTGATACAATTTGAAAGATAGGATAGCTTATATCTTAATTTATTGTCGCAATTTTATTTTACTACCAAAAAATTTGGCAATTGGGTAATAAACCCTAACATTTTGTACTATGAATCACACCAAAAAAAATTTTATGCCCAACGAAGTGGGCAGCGGTCTGCTAGTAATTTAATATAACATACAAATAGAACCAACTTAAGAAATTACATATATGATAAGACATGGGTATTAGTCATTAGTCAACTAAAGATAGCCTGAAATAACAATGATAAACTAGCGCCACCACCCGGTAACAATTGCTAACGTGTTTATTTTGTCATATGTGGAGCAAAATGGGTATGCAGTCTTAGTAATAAGTTCCCTTTCGCCATATAACATGTTACTTTCAACCTAAATAGAACCAAAGGCCTACCTTAATATGATTATATATATGCTCCCTTTAAGGCTTAATGTGGAGCGTATATGTAATTTGTGTGGCCTTCAAAAACCATTCACAGTAGCGCTATATTGCTCTTGTAATTCATAAATTAATAATATTCATATATATAAAACCTTTCCTGGTTTAACTTCGGAGGCGCGACCGCCACGCCTATTTCTCCCTAATAACAGAGTCAAGTGCTGTTATTTGCTGGTTTTAAGGGTGTTACATTAAATAAATTGAAATAAAAACCAAGAATGCCTATTACATATTTTTCCTTCTTTTCAGTTTTATCATTCTATTTTAAGTGTGACAAAATAGTTGTATAAAATAGGCTAGGTGGCACCCTTATTTCTAGCATTTGTTGCGTTTCGGTTGAAGGATCATTTTATATGAGGCAACCATTTTAATCCTCGGGAATAGCTAAGTATCTATGATAGACTTTAGAAAGAACCCTTGTTATATACATAGTTGCTGCACAGGTGTCTACGCGCGGTAGTGACCACTTACCATCAGATACACCGCATGCTTGTTTAGTACTTGAATTTTATAAATAATGATCTATTCACTGGCTTATTTGATATATATATCGTTATGACAATATATAACACATATACATATATTTACACACATACATGTATATATGTTTGTGCTTGAATTTATCAAGCACAGTCATATGACATAGACAACCCTCCTTTAGACGTAGTCGGTTAAACATGTGGCAGAAGAGACACAGTACTCAAACCACGAAGACATTGAAATTATTAACGCTATTACCCTATTGACAAACACACAGCGTACTATACTCTTCTATATTACATCTTGTGACCCAGCTGTTTTACCCGGAGTTGACCTTGCCCGGGCCGTGCCAATGCAAATGTTCGGGTTACAAGTAGTATTGCTCCCGTGATGGGGTTTCAATTAACGTTTCGTAACGTGTACCCACAAATTATTAATGAGTTTTTAAGCATACCGTGATTTAAATTATTTATAATGAGGAATTAATATTTATACGTGTATCTTACTGTACTATCAAAATTTATTCAAGAGCAGTTTAATAATGAATACTTTAATAACTTTATATACAATCTATACTAATATTATAAAGAGTTTGTTTGTTTGGTTGAACGCGCTAATCCCAGTAACTAATGGTTCAAGTAAAAAAATATTTTAGTGTAAGTTAGTTCATTTACTGAGAAAGGCTATAGGCTATATAATATCATGCAATGTTTGTTTGTTTCTTCTTATGTAATAGCGGATGAAACCGTGGGGGACAGGTAGTTTTAAATAGTTACTTCTGTAATTAATTATTATTTACGAAATATATATCATTTTTGTTATTATATTTTTGTTACTCCTCCAATAATTATTAATACGAGTACTTTTACAGAATTAATGATTACTTAATCATTCAAGTAACAGGGGAGGTTGGGTAACCCTGAAACTGATTGGTCCTTGTACAACATCATTTGCATTCCTGGTCTCGCGGGTCATCATTACGTACTTCAACTTCCGACAGACGGGTTAAACTTTAGTACGACATGGGAATAATATCTCAAAAATATTTTGTAGAACAGATGCTTTTATACTAATTAATTATTGACAAAGCAAAATATATTGCTACTTTTTGAAAAATCACAGAACTGTAGAAAAAGGGTCCTATTGTTCTTTTGAGGGCAACATTAAAATTCCGGTTAGCGGGGCGAAAGGAGGGCGGGTAGCGAGTTGCTGACGTCACCCGTGTGACGTCAACGCCCTGAAGGCGGGGCGCGGTACCTGTCGACTAAAAAGGTATGTTTATTCTGTGTCGAAATCTTTTTGATACAAAAGGGTTAAACTTTCATAGGTAAATGTACTTTCTAAGCTTATATTAATTATTTTAGCGAAATAAATATGATAAATGATTTAGTAGCTTAATAAAATGCAAAAGAAAATACAACAAAGCAGCCGAATGTAGGACATTGGTTGCGTCGTACGTATAGTAGCGCCATCTGCCGGAATTTCACGATACTATTACAAACAACGTTCAGCTGACTGAAACGTTTGAAAGCTGAAAGTTACTGTTTACATACGCCTTGGATAGATGGCGTTGGCAACACTGCAGAAGCTTTACAGCATTTACTTATACTATTCAATACATAGGTATACGTTGTATGAAATATCAGTAAGAATTACATTCTTTTTCTATAAGCTTATAATATATTGACTTATTTAAAATTACTCATCTAATAAGGTTTGCTTATTCTAAGTAATTAAATGAAGACAGTAGCTAAATAGCATGTATTTATTATATAAAACAGACATTGTTTCAAATAAAAATGTTCAAATAAATGGTGCTTTATGATAAACATGGTATATTTTATTGGACTTTTATGTTATGTAACTTTTAACTGAATTTGAACAGTGAAAGCTTTATAATTGAAACTCGGCCTCCCAATCGAGGGTCCGATGTTCGTATCACACCAGCGGATTTTCTAAAATGATGTGTGTATAACAAATTTATCATGACTGCTTTACGGCGAAGGAAATATCGTGACGATGAAACCTGAGTCCTCTAAAAAAAAAAGAACGCGTTCTCAAAGGTGTGTTATTTCTACCGATTCACTACAAACTTTTCATTTCACTATACCCTGATACTCTCTCATTCTGAGAAAAGACCCATGCCCAGCAGTGGGACGATAGTGGGTTGACGAGACGTGATAATCTCGTTATTAATTTACTAGTTAATTTAATTCTATTTAGTGATATACATATGTAACATGAAAGTTACAGATAAAAATACTTGCTTTCTTACAAATTCAAAAATATAAAAATACTAGCCAGTAGGCACTGGTAGATCTTGGATTTTTTACTGGGAGAAGAAAGTTCGACCTACTGAAGGAAGGCATTCAAATATCTCATGGCGAAAAAAAAAACATTCCTATAAGGAGGATATACTTTTACAGACGGGAAGGCAAATTCAGCCATTTAGCTTCACCCTGATTCCGGCAGTGTCAATATGTAGGAGCCTTTATCGTTTTAATTGCGAAATTTGTTAAATGTTTTAATTTAATAAGAACGGAATCCAGTAAAACACGGCACTGGCTAATTAGGCGAAAATAAAAGTAATGAAACAATATTTTACGAAGTATTATTACCCAATTAACTTTATTTAATTATTACTTTTACGACTTTTCCGACGGCGCTTGCAATTTGTGTTACAAGGTATGTATAAAGCTATATAAAACTGTAAAATCTGTCACAGGGACTTTAAATGACTTGGTCTATTCTATGACATGATCTATTCCATTTTGACCATCTGGGTGGACATTAGTGGTCTTTGATTACATACGTGTGTTTGAATCTAATCACCTAGGTGTTTACAGGCAACTTCAATCACTCTCAGCTATCATCCAGTTCTTCTAAATAGGCTGGCAATCTGCCATGTTTAACTTGCCTGGATTTAAACATTTTTTATAGTATGAAAGATGGTAAGTTGCTACTGCCGCCCATGGACAGCCGTAATCAACCCTAGGTAAGATCAAAGTCTGACCTAAGGTTAGCCACAGATACGTTGCTTCCCTTGAGGACTAAGATGGAATGCCTCGGAAATGTACGTCTCCCTTATCACACCCTTCAGACTAGAACACACCAGCGTATGACACTGCTGTTATTAGGTAGAAATAAGGGTGGCGGTGGTGCTTCCGGAGTCGAACCACAAAGGTAGAACTCTTTTCACCTTCAATTTAAACATACTAATATGAAAGCTAAATAATTCTTTTAATGAAGTCGCCTATTAACATCTTAACTATATATTGAAGTTGCCTATTAATCTAGGTGATTAAGTATATGCACGGGTAATTTATGGTCACTACTGAATCACCTATGATTAATAACCACGTAAGATTATAGTTGATTAGACCCTTAACAGTATGCCATACGATCAAGATGCAGATTAGCAATGGTCAACTAAAACAGTATCCGACAGTATTTTATTTATTTATTTTATTCTGGACACAGACAGTCATGTATTACATAATTGGTCTTAAGATAACTTAAGTATAACATTACAGACTTAGAGTGCCAACAATTATTATACAATACATTAGACAAGTTTAATGAGAATTCTTTAAACGAGAAATTGTATTGATATTGATAATAACAAAATATTACGAATACATTCCTAAGGTCTAAAATTACTGGCTTTTGATTAATTTTAAAACCGGCTGAACCAGCTTTTAGGATGGCTGTGGTCACACGTTCCCTCAAAACATTTAGGATTCATGCATAAAGGATTCTCTTTAAGCACTTTAGGTGTCGCCACGATTTCCTGTGGGATCCAACTAATATCATGATTCCCTTGGATTTCCATGTTACTAGGGAAGTAGGGACCGACGAATATTATCCTCCACCGGTTGTGGGTGGAGGGGGAGAGTTGTCAAAATATCCCCCAACATCCGTTTCATATGAATAGCCTTTAATGTACCGCCCTGCATCGTCATTGTTGATATTGTTAATAGTATGTATTTTTGTATCATATAAGTAAGTCTTCTTTAGCGTTCTGTGACCATAGTGTATAACGGCAGCCTATTACTACAACTTCGCTATCCGCCTTTCTGTAACCAGGATGTATCTCATAAACCGTGACACTTAGATATTTGCAATTTTCACAATTGATATATTTCAGTTGCCGCTATTATAAAATATACATGATACTAAAAACGCAACATTAATATTTAAGGCAAAAACATCAGGTTTGTTGTGTGGGAGCCCCCCATACAACAAACGTGATGTTTTTGCTCGATATGAATACCGGTAAGAGCTAGACACTAAAAAATATTCGCAATATATTTTGGTGTATTTTCACTTTAAAAATATATTAATGAATTAAAATAAAATTTCAAGGGGTGCTCTCAAACAACAAACGTGATTTTTTGTGGTTTTTATAGATAATTGTACGGAACCCCTCGTGTGCGAGTCCGACTTGCTTTTGCCCGGTTTTTATTCTTATTTATAATCACGATGTTTTAACGAATACAATTATTACCATAGTAAATAACAACCTAGTTCAATGAGGTATTTCAACCAATTCTTATGTACCTAAGCCGCTTTGGGGCGGATGTAACTATATGCATACGTATGACCTGATGTCAGGTGGACTGCAAGCATTCTTGCTAAACGTCATTAATAAAAACGCAATGGTATTATGGGTTGATTGATTTACATCCCCCGGGTAATTAAGGAAAACACAAAATATATTTGTAATATGAGACTATTAGGGTGAATGGGCTGTCATTCAGTTGAAGTGAAACATTAGACCCTCCTATCGTAATAGGTAGGCAGTAGGCATTAATTACCTTGAAACATTTCTGATTGTAGCTGTGTAAAGATGATGTGGCAATTAGTATATTACAGGTATAGCAGGTATTTTTACAACTGATACTGTCGGTTGAAAATATAGCAGCTATTCGCGATAGAACCTATGTGGTTCGACTCCGGAAGCAACAACGCCTATTTCTGCTTAGTAGTATTAGTGGTTTGAAAGGTGTTGTAATGGAAATGTGCTTATCCAAAGCATTCCAAGTCAATCCTCAGGCGCAGCAATGTATTAGTTGATACCTGATGTTTATGGGTAGCAGAGGCTGTTATCATCCGAAAGACTGCATGTTCATTCCAGGCATAAAAACTATAACGTAATAACTTCAGTTTATATTCTTACATCTTATTTCGCATATACTCGTATCTAACTTAAGTTTTTATACGAACTACGAAGTAAAATCGTTACCGTACTTCAATTGCTTTCGTAACGTATTCCGTTTCACTAAGTTTCAAATCACAACGATTCTAAGTCTCACTTCAAAAAGTAGTTTTGTAGTCAATTTGTCATGCCATATACACAAATAAACATGTTAACTGCAGGAACGTCTGTACAGGTATTTATTTTCAAGTAAAGGGAAATGATGCAGAATATGAAATGTTTTGAGAGCTATACATACATATAGTAATAATGATTTTCATTATATTCAATTCTGATTTTTTTTGGACTAAGTTTAAATACCTCGGATAAGTACATATAGGTAACTCCCTTACCACACCCTTCAGATCAGTACGAAGCAATGCATAGCACCGCTGTTGTTAGGCGGAAAAATGTGTGAATATCGGTTTATCAAACTAAAATCCTACATGTTATGACACAGATGCATGAAAGACTATTATGTGTTATTGATCTACTAAATACATAAACAAAAAAATAAATAGCGTCCGGTTTAGTACTGAATACCTTGGAAGTTTACTAGGCCCTGATAACTATTTCTCCTTTGTACCTTTTGGTAACATTATATTATGAATCTAGTAACAAATACACCGATATTATCGATGGCTTGAGGCGTATTTGGGTAACAAACTTGTGTTTTTTGCTTACGTTGTTTACGTTATAATATTATACTTTTAGGAATCAGAAATTTGGCAGTTAGTTTATGGCCTGGATTATTATATAGGATACTGATTACCGTGATAAACGTGACTGTAGCGAGTGGAGCCGTAGAAATAAGTTCGTCTCCAATAAGTACTACAATTTGTCAATAGTTACCATTCTGATAATAACGAGCAATATAACTACGAGTAATAATCACGACTAATAATATATGACTTTAAATAACCTGTGATCAATCATCTAGTATGGTTTTATTTAACACAAACATGTACCTAATTTAAAAATATTTAGAAATATTTATGATATTCCTTGTTTAATAAATGGTAATAATACATTCGGATTTATATTCATAGCGTAAAACACTTTACGCATTGTGATTTTAAATCCACTTGACCTATAACTCTAGCTCGCATTAATCTGTACTGCCGATGCATGATATAACAGGATCAGTGATGCTGACGATGAAAAAATAACCTAAATTGGCAGCGAAAACATATATAAACTGTAGGTATTATTTTTTGTTTTCTAAACTACGACTTAGTGTTAAATAACCAAGCATGTCATTCCTGCATTAAATTTATAAGTTTACAACGTTATCTCACAACTGGGTTGCACTGAAGATCGGTGGTCGCGGTTCTCTGCCACAAATGCTAAGAAAACATTTCATAGTTATTTTTATTTTAGTTTGATAACTTTTTTCTTTATTGATTATATTTTCCTTCACGGTTAAAGCTAATAATTACTTATAAAAGTAAAAGTATTCTTGAAAATGTATAAGGTAAGGCCACGAAAAGTTCGTTTCAATTATAAAGCTGCCTGGAAATATCTATCAGCTACAACATGATATTTCAGTTAGGCGAAGGCAGGTTAATTGGGCACGTCACGTGAAACTGTTAGGAATACCGCATTTTCTCGGAGTGCTTCCTCTGTCCTTAATTCATATAAGTTTTTATGCCTCAGTTGACCCTCTTTGCACTCGCAATTCCGCACTTTGTTACATGAGCTCTAATACTTTTTTCTCGTGTACATAATGTTTTTTTTTAACATTTTCTACCCAGAGTACAATTCCAAATAACGTCGGTATCTATTATTAGGAGTACTGGACTTTTGTTTCGGGTAATTAGGAGCATTGTCAGGAGTGTAATTGAGAACGTGCTTAATTACCCCGAAAATGCCTGGAACATGCGATAAAATTTCTTATATTTTTCTACTAGTTCCTCCAAATCTTGTTAACAAGGTAAAACAGACCAAGAATATATATACACCCAAAAATATTGTATGTACTACTTTTAACGACCAAGATTACTATGAACTATTTTTTACGAATACGGGTGATGTGGAGACACGGTAAATTTTCAATTTTACTGTTTTCCTTAGTACGAGTTTATAATGTTTCCTCCAAAAGTCATTGATTACATTTGAAAAAAATTGCAAGGTACGGCTATAGGCAAAAACTTCTACGATGATTGTTTTGAGAAAAATAGAGGCACAGACGTAATTATTTCATTAAACGGTGAAGAGAACACACTCGTTATGGGCTTATTGGTCCGGAACATCCAATTGTCATACAAAAAGAGGAAGCACAGCACAAAGACTCACGGCCGGCTGAGCAATAAACTAATAATGCCTATTGGGATTGAAATTAGTTGCATTTTGCACGTAAAGGCGGATCGGATCCACCGCGACAATTTTTCCGTTAAATTTAATATTCCGTTATAATCTAATATTTAAATATTAAATATGGCTTATACTTTCATTATATCTCAAGTTTTCGAACTCGTTTATGATTTGCATATGTTTTAGGATAAGTTTCTCATGGATCATTGCAACTTTCTTAATTGTGAATACTCTGGACATGTATAAATATAGTTCATATCTGACCATTTATCAACACCTGCATGTAATTAAACAAAATCTATACAGTTTCTAATTTGTAAAAAGACTATTTGTCTTAATTTTTTTATAACAAACCAAAGAATCTGTTTTGTGTGTGCCTAAAATAAAAATATGAATGAGTTTTTAGTCTCTTCAAAAGGAAACTAAGGAGATTCATGTTAAAGGGTGCCACAGTAACAAAAAAGAATATCCTTCACCCTTTTGAGATAGAATCTTATCCGTTATGCCACCAGTCCCTAGTGCAATAAACAAAGATTATACTTTGTGGTATTGTTAGAGAGAATCCCCATTCAGATTTCTGAAACTAAGTTTTGCAAACCTTGCTGTGCAATAGAAGTTATGCTTGTTATTTTTTCATTTTAACTTGGTAATTTTATTTCATAAATCGCAAACTTCTAAGTTGTGAGTAGGTAGTATGATTTGATTTTCTTCTATGCATTAGAGCATAGAAGAAACAAGTTGCTTCAGAATACTTATGCTTTATGAAGTTAAAGTTTGTCCTACACGTTTGTCAGCATCACTTGAGCACACTTCAAGTGAAGCAGTTTGTAAGTATAAAGCAGTTTGTAACATCATTAGAAAGTAATACAAACGAAATGAATGAAATGAAATATAAAATACGAAATGCATATTCATGAAAAATAAAACCTTTGTTTAATAAAAAACGAATGAACATACAATGTCCGAGTGAAATATTTATTTTTGATAAGTTAATGTATTATTAATTAATTCCGTGAGGCGTGTAATATTGACATTGTTATACAGAAACTTCTGTGTACTAATTTTATTTTTTGGGATAATAATTTGACGAATGCTAATTGATTATAATAAAGATACGTATACATAAGATACCTACTTTAATTTAATAGTCTTACACGTGATATCTCCGCTACTTTAAAGGTAGTAGAAAACTTTGTGGTTCGGCTTCAACGGCACGACCACCACTTTTATGTTTTAAGTAATAATGCAGCGATGTGAAATTCTGATTTGAAGGATGTGGTAAGGATATACTTGTCTAAAGCGTTAGTTCTCAGTCTTCGGGGCACCATCACATCTGTGATCTACCTGAAGTAGATATATGAATAACAAATATAATTAATGCTTAGTTATGGTTTAAAAGGTTTTGAAGTTCGAGACGATCTAACTTGCCTAAGAAGATGGCAATCAATCCGTGGATAACCTCAGATAGAAATGGAGTTAACTACAGTTGCATTGCTACCCCAGAAGACGTAAACAACAAATGCGTTGCTACCCCAGAGATTTAATGTCTTCCATACAAAGGGTAACCAGTAACCAGCAGCGCTTAACGAGGACGTATAATATCAATGAAATGGACTAAGATTTAATATTAAATTACTTGATTTAACACAATGATATATAAAGTAGATTCTAGTTAATTTATTTTCTAAAGTGTAATCTGTTTGATAGTATCCTTAAGATGCTTCAAAAACCAATGCTTAAGAATACAAGTAGTTCTTCAGAAGTAGTAAGATTGAGTAACAAAAGCTTTTTAAAGATTAATACTTGTAGTCGCTGATCTAGATAAGTAGTGGAGACCCGTATCTCTCTAAACCCATCAGCGTCCAATGCTTTTGAAGTTACCAACGGCTAGGTTATCATAATATGTGACTTTGTTAATTTTATGTTTGTCCTTATACCAGTGTTGGAAAACCCGCAACTCACAAACGATACTTAGGGTTCGCGGATCTTCTTAGAACCATTTTTTCTGTCAACAAACCTTTTTAATTTCGCTGTAAATTTAGAGAACACTTCCGAGCACGGCCCAACATTATGTCAAGTAGCTAATAAATGGCTCGCGTTGCCAAAATGATGCTGACCGTCGCTTTATACAATGTTATTATATAAAGTATAAAACAATCTCCCTAAGGAAAACTTAAAGACAATCGACACTTATAGACTTGTTTAGTTCATCAATCAGTAAAATATTATAATTGATTTTATGGAACTGTTTGACATAAAACTACACTATTTCATATAATGGCCGGTGCATTGTGTGTTTTACAACGTTTTTCTTTATATTATGCATTATAAGTTCACTTAAATATATGTAGTATAAATAAAAGTATTATAGTCTTACACTTATTTAAAATATTATAGTATATAGTAGTTAGTAGTTAGTATTTTATATAGTAGTAATAGTTCTCATGCATGTCGTATGAGTGTATTATTAAAATGTAGGTTTATGGGATAATGAGTAGGTACTATTATATCTGAGATATGTTTTTTAATTTATTATGAATTACATAAACCTCCTGGTTTATTAATTATTAATTGTTCTTTATCTGAAACATAAGAGTAACAAATCTTACAGACGCAATTACTTCGAAATTCCTCCGAAACGTGTTCCTTCCGGAAATAATAGGTACGCCGTAACACATTATTTATTGCTAACAGGTTTTCCTCGTATTAAATTATTAAAGACAGGTACGAAAATATCGATTGAGTTCCTTTATGTCACATACAAATCCACATATAAAAGTCTAACACAATAGGAAAGTATGCTTTAATCCCATTGTCTTGTGTGATCGCGAATTAGTTTTATTGATCTACACAAAGAAACAGGTAACCGTGAAATTGTCTCACAAGATGACGACTCTCATTCTTAGGATCAGCGGGATCTTTATTTGTAATTCGTCTTACAGTATTTTTATCTATCATGCAGATTTCTGCATACAAACATAGTTTAGTATAAAAGCAGTGATAGCCGAATTGTTGTAACGCGGTCTCTCAATCGAGGGTCCGAGGTTCGAATCTCAGGCACGCAACACTGATTTTTCTAAAATTATGTGCGTATTAGAAGTTAATTATCACTTTTTTACGGTAAAGGAAAACAGCGTGAGGAAACCTACTCACCTGAGAGTTATTTAAAAGGTTCTAAAAGGTGTGTGTAGTCTACCAATTCGCACTTGACCAGGGCGCTGGACTACGGCCTGAAACTCTCTCAATCTGAGAGAAGACCCGTGCCCAGCAGTGGGACGATAATGGATTGACGGTAATGCAAACAAAGTCCGCATGTATCATCATTGAATATAATCTTTTACCGTTGCATGCATCACCTGACAGATCGTAAAAGACTGCATTGGCTTTGAACACGCATACGGCAAATCAGGCGTGCAATCTTCAATGCAGAATAGCAACGCATCAATGGCATTCCGGTATGTAATTGATGCGTTTTTGATCTAGAAATCAAGTATTATAGTTAGAATGCTTAATATTAGGTATTTAAGTAAGCTTTTTAACTAATGCCTATGTGTCTTCAAGCACAATACTCTAACGAGATCAAAGTAGAGTCACAATGTCATTGTGACAGAAAAACAGGTGATGGTACGTAAGCGGCTTAATTATAAACTTTACCGTTATAGAAAAACGGTTTAAAATACTTTAATATATTTTAAAATCGTGTAGCAATGTAAATAATAATATATTATAGCCGTACCAGATGTACAAAAGATACAACAAAGTAGATCGTTATCCCGTGTTAACGTTATGATTTTTTTTTTTGTATTTTACACAAATTTTAACAGGTCTTAAACTTAATGTCAAACCTCTATATAGCTTACCTTTAATTTTAACTAATTCCCATGAATGTTGAACTACAGTGTTATGGTACTGCATATTTTGTTGTTGACCAAACTGGAGACTTACCTGAAAAAAAGTAACATAGGTTAATAAAATAAAATTAAACAACTGTTGTCTACATTTTAAGTAACTTAATTTTACTAATTTTTTAGCTACGTTACGGTTGATTTGATACTTGAAAAGGGTACAAAAAGGAAATACTTAAATCTCCATAGAGCTTTTAAAGGGTCTTACATACATACCAAATATTAATTAGTTTCATGTCTCGTGGGACCCGTGCGCGAGGTCGACAAGTATACATTTGAGTCAATTAAGGGGTTTAAATTTCATACCGAAATTGTTCCAATTTTATTTCATTACGTTATCACGTTATTATGCAAGTTAATTGTTGTTGACAAAGCGCTTGTTTATTATTAATTATTGTTGTTTATTTTGTAGCAGTATTGGAACACCTAGATTACCGAGCTTGGCATTGCATGGTCGTTTTAACTACGATTTCATTTATAAAGGTACTATGCGAACTATGTGACCACCCTAATAGTGCAATTTTTATAAAAGCATCCAAGGTAAACGGCTAATATTGTTTGAGCACCTTAGTATCATACATACATACATGACGACCCACGTGACGGAGCACTCACAACACCGGTATGACACGCAGTGGGTTCCAGGTTCGAACCCCGGTTAGACAGATATCTGAACAACGAATTAAGATTTCTGTTCTGAGATTAGGTTTTTATGTATCCATTTTAGTATGTGTCCATGTTACCCATGACAGGAAAAATTTCTACTGTGGGGGTATGAGTGTAGAATATATCATATTTATTTATATATAGCGTTATTTGCAGTTGTTATATGAAAACAAACAAACAATATAGAATTCATCCGTCTCCTTGGAACCTTTTCTATACATCTTTTAGGCTCTATAACCATATTGTCTAGTGTGGGAAAAGAAACGTTTTGTTAAAGCATCCCTTAGGTCCTATCAGAGGCGGAAAATTGCCTCTCGATCCTTTATGTAACTATAACATAGAAATCCGAGATTGTTCGAATAGATAATATGGTTAGAAAGAATATTGCTGAATTGTGGAAAATTGTATTTAAAGAAATATTTCTGTAAGACCTTGTAACAAGATTTTTTTATAACACTGAAGTATCAAACGAGCATGCAGTCCACCTAATGGTAAGTGGTTACTACCGCCCATGGACATCTGTAAGCAACTTCATATAGGGGTCTTCTGAAGTCGATCACAAATGCGTTATCACTCCCGAGGACTAAGATGTTCGCCTCGTATAGAAGTAAGCCAGCAACCACACCCTTCCACCGAAATGCAAGAACTGCTCACACTAGAAATAGGTGTGGCGGTGATACTTCCCCGGTCGAACTATACTTGTTTTACCACCTGGTAAATATTATGTTTTTAATAAGATTGAAATAGCAAATAAGCCTGCAGTCCACTTGTTGGTAAGTAGTCACTGCCGCTCATTGACATCTTTAAGCAACTTCATATAGACCAGGGCTTGTATTTGAAGAACCACAGATGTATTGTGGTCGCTTACAAAATTGTCGAATCAAAGTTAGCGAAGTAGTTTCTTGGATTTAAAACAGCACATGATACTGAATTTTGCAATGCTTACGCAAATAATAATACCCTGGATAGCTTTCCGGACCAATATATCCATTTTAAAAGAACTGCATCTCAAACGTTCTCAACGACTATCCAGCTTTTGCCTGCACCGTACACTCACATACTTCGGTCATATAGCCCGAAAGAACAGTAACAACCTAGAACTGGTGACAGGCAAAGTAGAAGGCAAGAGACTTTGAGGACGGAGCTATCTCATCATCTAGAGATACTAACCAGACCACTGACCGCAACTAATGGAAAGAGACCATCCAGCAAAGAAGTCACGATCCTCAGGACTAAGGGACCGATTGAAGACAGAGAGACGCAAAAATAGGTATTTAACATGAACCTTGGAAAAAATGCTATTGCATATTCAAACCGTCATAAATGTTGGTCTTATAAGAAATAGGTTGATATCGCAATTGTGATTACGTAATAATAGTATAGGGTAGGAAATTGAATAATTTCTTTTTAATTGCAGCAATTAACACAACTCTAACTTTAAATAAAAAATATTTAACAAAAATATAATCAAAAAGTAACT
>DWLI01001803.1:0-14519 GCA_018249915.1 Cecropterus dorantes dorantes | reverse complement strand
ATTTACAATATTTTTTCTTATACTACCACCGGATCGGAAGATGACCTCAACTGAGAAGATCCGGCAAGAAACTCAGCTGGTTTGTCTTTTTTCTTTGTAAAACATTTTTTTTTTAACCATCTTATTTATTACATGGCAAATAAAAGGCTAGCTCCAGTATGTTGCCTTACATTTATATAATAGAAATATTAAATATTAATAATAAAAATATTTCTGAAAATGTAAAAAATTGGCACTTTAGATTCCTTCTCTAAGGACTGTGTTATCAATTTTCCCAATGTTTGTTTTTTTTTATCTTTAAGTGATCCTTAAAAACGTTCCTATCCACTGGTGTCACAAATCTAATTCAAATTGTTATTTTCTTCAAAATAATTACTTTTACTTTTCTGACCCATAATTCAATCATGGGTCAGAAAAGTTTTGTCAATTACCTTTGCAACTTAATTTAAAAAATGGTAGTACTTTTGTAGCCTAGGTAATTTATTTTTAAAAAATAGCCAAAAACAAAACATATACTTTGTAAAGAAGACCATACAAATGTTAAAAAAGGCCTCCCAAAGAATATGGTGCCTTAAATAACAATTCAGTGTCATAGTAGCACTTTAATAGTGGTATCAGTTATAAAAGTTTAGGCCCATAGAGTAAATGTAACATATTACAAAATAAAATTAGAAGTCAAATTGAGGTTTTCCTTGTATCAGATATAATGAAATAATAAATATCTCAAGTAAAGCTTCAAATAATACGACGTTATTAGACTAGATTGATTGAACTAGCCATAAAATCAGCTCTTGTAGATTTTCAGTCATAATTATAAGTTTTTGGTAATTTTCTGATTGATAGGACTAGTTTCTTTTTATTACAAAATCACTTTGAAGTAGTGTTTTTATGCTTGTGTTTTATATAGTACCTATTGTGTAAGTTTATAGATTGTGACAGTTAACAATGATGTAAAAATCCATGAAGCCACTATATCACCATGTTAACATTTTAAGTCTATTATAATGAAATACTCAGTCATTGGGACCCTTTATTGCATAAATCAGGTGCATTGGGAACATGAAATACGCTTTTATAGAGAACTATTATTTCATACTGACTAATAATTCATATTTGCAGTACAGAACTAATGAGCAAAAATATTTTTCAAATGTATTAAGGAGCCGGAGGTGCCCAATTGTTCAAAGGAATTCCTTTGAGATATAGATTAGCATTAGAAATTTTTTACAGCACATTTTTGCTGGTTGATCAACAACATAATTCTCTTTTTCATGTTTATTAAATTTATATAATTTAATAAAAGCCTAAATTGTCACTGAATTAAGATATTCATATCAAATATTTTCATATTGTTTACTGAGTTTAATTTGTTTATAAAAAACTCAGATGCCACTTAATGGATAGTTTTATTTGCTTAAGTAATTTGATGAACTTATTAATCATTGTATCAAATTTGGCAATGACATTTAAATGTAAATTAATTGTATTATCTACTTAATATATTATAATAAATTTACATTACTAATGTGTTTAGTGGAGCAATTGTTTGAGTCTTGTGTTGACCATAGTTAATATTGTACAATTTTGAAAAGTCAAACATTAGTATGATTGACAGTTCTAACTATTACATCACATAGAACTGTCAGTTATACTTTATGCGTTTAAAGTCAACTCTTGACTCTCAATTGTTGGTGAAAATGAATAATCTGACAAGGGTGATTTATGTGTACCTAAAAGTGAGGTATTTAATTTGGAAATTTGCATAAGCTTATATAAGAAGTATGTGTGTGCATACTTGCGACATACACTTCAGGGCATGTAGGTAAATAACATCTACACCCATATTCCACTACATAGGTAGAATAACATACCTAACCACTTATCAATTGTTTTAATCACAATAACAAAATGATAACACACTGTTCTTGAAAAATATTTTTTCTGACCAAAACCACAATCAATTAATTAAGGTCGTGGGAATTATTGTGATTTATGAAATGGTTATAAATATGGTCCAAGTCATTATGTTTTACTTGGAAGGACTGTGTCCATATTAATAGACTTAAAAAACACAGGTACGTATTTTAATTT
Source organism: Cecropterus dorantes dorantes (assembly GCA_018249915.1). NCBI lineage: Eukaryota > Metazoa > Arthropoda > Insecta > Lepidoptera > Hesperiidae > Cecropterus > Cecropterus dorantes. The sequence continues at coordinate 12,428 of DWLI01001803.1, read as the reverse complement.
AATTTTAATAAATCACCTTATCGTCTGTACTCAAGAATAGAAGGAAGTTATTATTATGTATTTTTAGATAGCTTTTATTTGAACTAAAAACTATCATGAATAGTGACACTAACAAAGTTATATTTGTAAAAACGTTAATTTTAGTAGGTCTTTGCGACTAGATTAATTTTATTTAATAGTTGTAAAAAACGATTATTTGTCTATAAATATGATTCAAAAATATCGAGACACTAGTAAATTTAATGAGAAAGTAGTACTAGTACTATTAATTTTTGAGAAGCAAGATTTGATTTGTACGTTAGGAAAAATAAAAACGGCCGTCACCGTTGGGGCGTCATACAGTTGTAACCGATACATGTAAAACAAAAGCACAGGCGAAAAAAAATGGAGAAATTTTAACAATTACCATCGCTCTCTTCAAATTTGTCAGTTGTACCAATGCTTCCTGTTTGTGGCATGCCCTTAGACAATTCGTCCATCTTGCGTACCACTAATTCGTTACATCAATCACACAACACAAATCACAATGCTATTTACAATTACCTAACATATATATTCAAACACTGTTCACTTCATGTTAAACTCAGTCTTTTCCTAATAAAAGTAGTTTCGTCCATTTCAAACGCATTTCCGAAATTTTCAACAACACGACGTAAACGAAACGAGTCAACGAGCAAACTTTGAATGAACAACTGAGACCACAGATAAAGAAGAAATAAAATCATGTAGTTACAATATGTAGATTACACATTATAGTCGCACGATGTTAAGAAAAGTATTATGCAATTATTATATATTATGAAAATTATGAAAAAATAATAAATTAATTATCATATAAGTGAATCTCAGAGTGAAATAAGTTAATAATGCCAAAATAACATTTAAAAAACATTGCTCAAACTATAAGTAATTCTATTTCATTTTTTCAAGATAAATGATCTTATAAAAATATTACTTTAAGTTTAAATTACTATTTGCCCCATAATCATTCTTTCAATTATAAAATATTATCACAAAAAATATATATATAACTATGATGATCACTATAATCCAATTAAAATTAAAGACGTATAGCGTATTATTTTGTAAAACACAGTGGGCCACTGTAATAAGATCGATTTTTCCAGATAATTACGTTGAGCAACTGGATACTGCCGGTAGTATCTAAACAAAAAATAAAAATATAGTCCATAAAAGTCTACTTTTTTGACACGAAATTAGGGAAATTTTGTTTTATTTTTCAGTACCGATATAAACTTTAAAACATTGATATCTTCCTAAAAAATGTTTGTTTGTTTTTTTATATTCGCTTAAAAATTTAAGAAGGTTTAATAATTGGCAACATTACTTTACATTTTGTAATCTGTTGTTTTAAAAATAATTTACTATTTATTTTATTTTATATAAAAATAAAATAAAATAAAACAGTTATTGACAATATTGACAGACAGACGTAATCACATGCAATAAGACATTTCTAGTCCGGTTCATTCAGACTATATATTAATCTTTGGAAGCAATTTGGTGTTTGTATAGTGGATATATTCTCTTTGTTTGTTTCGTTTTATATTATTTATGAACATCTGTTGAAGAGATATATTGTGAATGTGGCAGATAAGATAAAATAAGTTATGGAAAATTAGTATAGTGATAAAACCATACAATGGGATAAAATAATAGGAAATAATATACGTTTTTCGTTTTTAACTTGAAGAATTTTATATTATCCTGAAGTTCACTATGGAACATTTTGGCCTATCTCACATACTGTACGAGCCAGATAAATATAGTCCCGATACTTTGGACTTACTCGTTGACGAAGAAGCGAGAGAATATTGGTTGAATACTTGTGAAAAACTTGTAGAGAAATACGTAAATTTTGCTCTTACTAATAACGACGATCCTACAGTCGAAATACGAGCCCTAAAGTTCAAGACATGTTATGTAGAAGCACTAAAAGAACTTCGAATTAATCCTCTGTAAGTATTACCACAACGTACTTATTAATCCCTGCGCAACTGTAGGCGAATAATTTAATTTTCTCTTCAATACGATATTTTATTCTCTTACCTTAGTGCATAATAATGTATTCTAACTATTGTGTAAGATGGTATGTCTGTCTGAACACATTAAATGCAAGTAAATTAAAACAGAATAAACTATACAATATTAAATTCCCATACAGCAATCAAAACATACAATTTCAGCATTCTTAACTTACATCTCAAATTAATTAATTATTTAAAATTTTATATCATCGACATGGTTCATTAACTATGGCTTATTTGTAATTTTAGTGCTCATGGGCAGTTGACTATTCGTTTACTTCTTGACGTCAACGAAACATGCCTTCGTTCCCAGGGGTTCTTTGACTTGTGGAAGCAACAGAAGAAATTTGAAAATGAAACTGCTCTCGCTTCCCTTGGGTTGAGATTGGCTGAAATTGATGCATTGCCTGATGAAAGACAAAGATGGACTGAAATATGTAGAGGAATATTAGCAGGTAAGACATCCAATAAGTAGTGTTACTTATTCTATTGCATGCACCACCTAGTACATACTTTTTTTCCCTCTTATATGAAAGTCTCTTCAAAGCTACTTTGGTTGTTCTCCAAAGGAGCAACTTGAATTAATAAATGTAATAATAAGTAGCATACTGATTGACACACAGTCTTCATGTGTAATGCATTCATGAACAAGATTGACCATTACAACATTTCATTTATTAAGGAATATTTATTCACAATAAAGCTTAATAATTTTCATTTGAAATTTAATAACAAATTTTAAGTAGTATTAATATTTCAGGAAATATGTTTGATTGGGGAGCACAGGCTGTTACGGCCATATTAGAATGTGGATTGCATGAAGCTTTAGAAAAAATTCAAAAAAGGCCATGGCTGTATGATGGACTAGATAAATGGATTGACAAGTTACAGGTGAGATTATTCACCAGCTGGTTTAATACAATAAAACATCAATTAAAAATTTTCTTGAAATAAAATCTCTATAGAATGGTTCAGGTCATTGTATTATTAATTCTTATTGTTTATACTTACAGAAAAAGGTTCATCACTGTGCCGCTATATTTGTGGATAACAGTGGTGTAGATATTGTTTTAGGAGTCTTACCGTTTGTAAGAGCACTATTGCTTCGGGGAACATCAGTTATTCTCTGTGCTAATGAGTGGCCAGCCCTTAATGATGTTACAAATGTTGAATTGGAAGAAATCCTGCAACATGCTGCTCTAATATGTCCAATACTCTCAGCAGCGATAGCCACAGGAGATTTAGTTGTAAGATCTAGTGGACAGAGAGGTCCATGTCTTGACCTTAGGACCATCAGTGTAGGTAAGACCACAGAAGTTTAAAAAAAGGCAATTTCTTATAGTGCTTTTTTTTCTTAATACAGCATAATTGTTGACAAATATGCTACACTTTTGATTTTGCTCACTGGCCAAGTATTTGGTTGTTTTTATACAAAACCTTTATCTTTACAGGTCTCTGCACAGAAATGAAAGTTCGAGGAGTAGATTTAATTATATTAGAAGGAATGGGCAGGGCACTACATACAAATCTAAATGCCCGCCTTGCTGTTGATTCTCTTAAACTAGCTGTAGTAAAAAATGCTTGGCTAGCACAGCGCCTTGGTGGCCCACTATTTTCTGTCATTTTCATCTATGATGATAAACCTACAAGTAAATAACAAATACAATGGTCATTCACTACAATTTACGAAGGTGTAACCAATACAGTATTCATATTTAAAACCAATCAGTTCAACTGCCTACTAAATACCTATTAACTTACCACTGTAAAGAAATACAACATTCACACTAAAATGTCATGTCCGGTCTTTTGATGTCTTATGGCGTTTTTCGTAATATACTGAGTGTTACCTTGATAAGTGTCTTTCATTTAATACAATTTTTACTTCACAACTACATCCCAGAAAGAAATGATGTTCATTATATTTAATGCACTGTTTCAGACTTATATTCATAAAATGATAAGATTTCATAATAACTATACAATAAATAGTGTAGTTTAAAAACTACTATAGTATTTGCTTTAATTCTGTTTTAGACTAACAATAATTGAGTACCTTTCAGCTAAAGAAAGCTATTATTGAAAAGCATCCACAATCACGAAATGACATCATGAAATTATTCTTTATTCCCATTGTGAAATGGCATCATTGGTACCAGAGCACTAGATCCAGGTTAGATGCTTAGTGTTCCTTGAATGGATTCTATATATTATGTATATGAAACTTGTACCTAAAGCTAAAAATACTAATGCGATAGCTCTGTTGTTTGTACATAGGGTTGGATTCGCGTTAATTTTCCTTTTAGAGTTTGGTATAAAGTTAAACTTAAACAATTCAATTTCCTTGTGATATATTAATATCTGTATACTCAAATACTTATTATATTGGAAGTATTATATCAAATAAAGCATGTATTTTCCCTGTACAGTCAGGTAAACTTAAGCAAATCCGAATTCACGCGTTAATTAAGGTTTAATAAATTATGGGAGAGTAGAGGATATTCTACACATCGAAAAAGTCTAGTTGGTTTCAGGTGAAAGTAGGTGTAATTATAATTAGATTGTAATGCGGTGATTCCATTTTTGGTCACCTCTCGCTCGTTTTCTTTGTATAAACAAGAAAAAAAGCCGCCATTTTCGTTTACATTTTTGTCATATTAATATTACATATAGTTCATATAACCAAATGTTATCCCAAAAGTTTGTGACAGTCCCAATTAGTTATCACTTATGTGTAAGATAAAATCAATAAAGCACAATATTTTGGTATCTATGGTTTATTTAAATAAAAAATACCCACTGCTACTATTAAACTAATGTTCAATGAGGGACACATTTAAACATTTCATTATGATACCATATGAGGTGAAACTGTAACAAGAACGGATCCATATTCACTGTACAACCAATTCGTAATGTACAACCCTAAATGCTAATAATTGCTATATTCAAAAATTAACATTCCCAGTGTTTATCTACACCAACACGGCAACATTCTAATACAGCCATTTGGTACTAAAGATCAAAATCAGACGATTTCATGAAGTCAACAATACATTAAACTCTTTACAGCTTATCTTTAATGAAACTGATTTTCAACGATTAAGACCTGTTAAGCCAAGCGATGACTTTGAATAACAAGTATGCAATACTTAATGCATATGCAATTTTTTCTTTTTGCTGTCTTTGCAACTGCTCAGCTTCAATGGCCATAACACGACGGTTTAGTTTAACAATTTGTCGTCTTAAATGCACCAACTCCTCAGAAGTAGACAGTCCTTCTCCATTACTCATTGGTGGAGTAGGATCTCTGCAATTAAAAAAATGCATATTTAATAATTAGCAGTTGTGAATACATTTAAGTGGTTTGTATCTTTGTTTCATAAATGCTTAAGATTACTGTAAATGAATAAAAGAATTCTATTCTATTTATCCATCAATCGGTGGTTGATGTAAACTTTCCCTAATTAGCAGTGTTCTGACAAATTCTCACAAATAAAAGTGGGCACTTTACTAGCCGTGCTTGGGTAAACGCCCCAGCCATTAAATCGTTTAAATGTTTAGTTAAGATTAATGCGAGAAATATCAAACAAGTATCATGCCCACCGCCCCATGCGGTTCGCCACTATGTTAAATATCATAACCATTTCATCATTGACACTGTACAACAAATATATCAGTTGATAATTGTAACAACATCACAATTATATTTCAAAGATTTTATCAATAAAATAAATTAGATTATGAACTATTAAAGTGATAATACCTTAACACAAGCCGTGATTCAGTCATGGTGGAATCATTGAAATGATCCGGACGAGGTGTCGTGGACCTCGCCCCGTCGCCTTGTGAGCGAATTGTTCTAACATTCCTTGGGGGAGAATTTGGCGCTCCCATTGGAAAGTCATCAGCCGACGGAAAATAATGTTGGTCAAGAGTGATGACACGCGGCGGAGTGCTGACCCGAATCATGCCGGGATCCGTGGGCAACACCGCATTGTCCAGTTGGATCTCACGAGGCGTAGCTTTGGTGCCTATTATGAAACAGAAAAGTGAAGATTTAAAACAGACATATTTCACCGTAAAATACTTTATTTCGTAAATACTTTACCAGTTAGGGCCGCAAACGCCAAAGTATTGCTTGCTGCAATAGAAACTTTGTTTCTTATTTTATTTGTTTCACATCATGACATACTGTGGAACCAGAACATGATGCTTCATTCACTTTAACTTTCATTTATTTTAACATTTTTCAAAAATCTTTGCATCAAAAGGTTTGATTAGTATCATGAAGAATAATGTCCCAGTAACACATTTCATAACTACTGGTTCTTTGCAAGCACTAACTAATATGCGTATTTTTCTTTAAATAAATGCATCAAAATAATAGTAAAGTTTAAAAATAAAAAATTAAACCTTAATGTTTATCACACTGTTTCACTGAAAGTGAATAGCAAAACTTATGCATTAGCATTTATGTAGCCTAACGGGTGAAACTTGTTGAAATGTTAAACAACATGCAGTCTATATGTAAGGTTTCTTTTCTGTCAGTGATCTATTTAAAGAATGAAGTATTATGTACATACAAGGCTACAGGTACACGTTTACATAAACTGAAGATTTGTTGATATTGAATTTTGTTTCAATATTTGTTTATAAATACAATATTATTTATAAAACAACTTTAGACTATTCCATTAAAATTACATACTGAAACATCTCCATATAAATTTCCCTTTATAACAATTTAGATTTAAAAAAGGTTCAATTATGAGAAAATTAAAACAATGAGATTTACTGAATGTCTGTCTGTCAACTAAACAGTCACAATTATTGAGTACAGTATATAACAGATATTCAATTGTCCTTCAGTAAGAATGACAATGAACCGAGAACCTCAAACTTTATGTAATAATTTAAGTCTAATATAACGTAATAATGACGAATTTAAATTTTAAGACGGAAAAATTACTAACATACAATGAATGTTAGGAAATGATATAATTTCTAAGAAATTCATGTAAATATTTTATTTTAAAACTTTATGAATTACCAATGTGCTGGTCTTGTCCCACTACGAGTATTCTTTCAGGAACCTTCATATCAAATTTCTCATTGGCATAGTCCCATCCAGTCACTAATCCATTAGGCGCACTTTCTTCATCAACAATATCTCCAGTTGCCTGAAACAATAATAAATATATATAAAAGCAAAGAAACAAAATATTTAATCAATAGGAGATGGTACAAAAGTTAATGTGCATACAATAAGTGACTTAATAAATGATTAGTTATATCTTTTATCAATATTTTATATTAGTCCTGTTCATGTTAACTATTCCAGTATTCCTTTTACTAGAATAATAGAGTAATAACTAGAATAATTTCTAGAATAATAATTAACATGAATAGGACTAACAATTAATATTGATAAAAGACATAACCACTCAATTATAAGTAACTTATCATGAAATAAATTACCCCACACTATGTGATTGTTAAGTTCAAAAAAAGCTAACAATGCAGTTCAAATAATATTTTCATATCTATATTTTACCTCTATATTTTGCGAACAAGTGAACTAGATGAGTACATCTAGTTCATTTGTTCGCAAAATAATGAGTTCTTTAGCTGAGATTACTAAAAACCATTATAATTTCAAATGCTTTGCAATTAAAGTAAATCGAAAGCTTTACAATACAAGAAAAACGATTAATAATAGTGGTTCTGAAAAAACCAACTACACTGCAAGTATACAACTATTGTTTTACGATATTTTATAATTTCTTACCTTAATCCTTTGAGGAACAGTCATATTATGACTGATCAGGCGAGCATAGGCTTCATCGGAATTATAATTCATAGCTTAAACCTAAAAAAGAAACCATATGACACACAAGATAATCATAAAATGTTTTTACAAAAAAACATTCACGATCAGATACGAAAAAATCATTTTGTAGAACACAAAGTAGGTAGGCACGTCATTTATATCAACATTTATTATATGGAATTTACGTTAGGAGTATGGTTAAAATACTTATATATATATGATCGGTGATCTGTTTAATTTTATACCTTTTTATAAATCGTACACTGATTAATAATATAGCGATTTTTATAATATTATCATCCGAAAGAATAGAGAGGATATCTCAAGAAATTGATTAATGACACTTAAGACTGACGTTTAGACAACAATGACAGGAATGTCAGGAATGCGTAGATAATACAGTCAATAATAGGCGGAGGATAGGCACAGATTTGGGATATTTTATAATAAAAAGCAATAAAATATGAAAATAATGAATTATCGTCAGTAAATTTCACATCAAACAACTATAAAAAGATTATCAATTGATTGTGTAATTCTTGTTGTTGTTCACTGTCATTTCGTTATTCTGTATGTAAAATAACCACTAAGCAACTTTATTAACAATTAGTATTTTTAAAGTGGTAAAATTATCATAACATTATTTTAAATAAAACTATGATAAATTAACATATAGTACAATTTAAGTTATATTAATTACTCTGAGCCAGTGACATGATAAATATGGACGTTACGTTTGCTTTTCATAATTTTGAACGCAAGTTTTTACACTGCTTGCCGTGTCTATCTGTCATTGGCGGTTTCACTTTCAATGTTTCATTCTCTCATTTCTGTCTCTGATTGATGTTCGTGTAATATTTTTAATGAAATTCAATTAAAGTAAATATCAATTCAAATATTAAGTCATATGGAATCAATAATAATGCTTAAGGTTTTATTATCGAAATAATTTTAGCGAATAAAAATTGTGTACCCTACGCAATTGCCGGGTTTACACATCTTGTACAATGAAAGCCACCGGTTGTAAAATATCTGTTTTATTAGTTGCATTTATATTTGTCGCTTTGGCTACAAGTGGTGATTCTCCAAAGAGAGAAGAGAGGAAGTCGAAAGGGGTAACGAGTTTTGTCAGCGCGAAATGGGAAGCCACCCCCATCGTGTTGGAGTTAGCTGAGTATCTTTCAGCAGAAAGCTCAGATTTATTTTGGTCCTTTGTAGATGGAATAAATTCCCTAAAAGCAAACCTTGAAACTCTAGGTAAGTTTTCTATTTATATTGTTCACAGTGTACACTATGATAATTATCATCAGAATAAATTTTCTTCAACAATAAACAATCTTACAAGAAAACATAAGATAATTCCGCCAAGACTGCTTAGCAGCTTTCATTTAACACAACTGTTAATATAATGATGTTATTAACAAACAACATATTACAAAAACATTTCAGAGACTGACAAACAAGTTTATGATGCTTGTATTGGAGTGGCGAGCACCTTGCTGTCGCCAGCTCAGCTGCGTATGGCCAAATTGGCTCTGTCCATGCACTTGAACTCACCAACAGTGCACATGTTTGATCAAATAGCAGTTCAGAATGGAGCTAAAGATGTGCAGTGCACTGAATTTGTGTCTATAGCTTCAAAGAAGATATGTGACAATGATGTGCTTAGAGATGTACTGAAGGCACATGATGAGTATCATCCAGTAAGTTATACTATAAACTCTCAAGTTTGTTCTTACTACCCACAACTTCATTGTTATTAAAATTTCTATGCAATCTCTAGGTCAAGTTTCAGTAAATCTGCTATGAATGATCTAATAAAGTGATATTTGAATTATGTGTCTAGCATCAGTAGTAAGCTTTAACTTTACAAGAATTATGTCACGACCTTGTGATGTATTGTATGATGTACTTGCAATTGACCAATATTTGGTATTATTATTATCTATAGTACCGTTTCAAATCTTTTCCATGGTGGGGTCCTAATAGCATGTAAGAATCTCTATATTTCATGATCCCCTTGTATCTGCTATTTGTACATTATTATTTATCTTATAATAATCTAAGGTTAGGTATAATTAGGTTTTGTAAAGTTTATTTATTAGTATTTTTAACTAAAGTTTTACAATCCCCTTGTGGAGGGTTTGTAAAACCCTATGGGATAAACAACACTTTACACACACTTGGCCCTTGACACATACTTAAAAAACACTTAATTATAGTATCTTTTCAGGATGAGCATAAATTAGAAACATACCTACTGGATCATACATACCCAAGCAGTGACAACAACAGTCTAACTGCTATTTTGTATGGTGAACTGGGCACCACTGAGTTTGCAGTTAAACACAAAATACTGTCCGGATGGGCAGATCGGGGGGTAATTAACTATGTAGTGAGGTGGAATGTGAAGGTAAGATTTTTGTTTACACACATGTTTTTGTTTCAGATGCTTATTGACATTCTTATAGTTATTTCTCAATTTTGTCAATTAACTGGGTTAAATAAATTGATTATATATTTGGATTAATTTTAAAATGATGATATTTTTTAATTTTTTACCAAGTGGGTATATTTTGCATTGTTACATTATTTCGTTTTATATTGACAATGAGTGGCCTTTATTCTTATTATAATCATTATTAGTTTTATTTGTACAACTGATGAAATTGCATATTAAATTACACAGCCTCGGGGAAAACCTAAATTGCGTCTCTCTGGTTACGGGGTAGAACTTCAATTGAAGAGCACTGAGTACAAAAGTCAGGATGATACCACTCCCAAAGAGTCAGAGAGTGCAGATGCTGGTGTGCCCTCTGAAGAGGAGGATGAAAACGATCCACAGAATCAAATTGATGGATTCAATTTTGGAAGATTGAAGTATGTATTAATTTAGTGCATAACACTAGTTTCTATAAAGCAAAATGCTAGGATGTAACAAAAAAATTTCCTGTTATTATTGGCATGAAAAGGTTGAGTCCAATTGGTTATTTCATATTTTTATTAACACAGGTCTGTCTTACAGTGTTAATTAGTGGATTGTTAATTTAAAATAATAGACATTTGGCAATAAAATATATAATATTTATATAAGGATAAAATATAACTTAAAAGCATGAAAACAAATTGAAATTAGTTATGCATAGCATGGCTCAGCATAATTATAATCATACTGTTAAGAGTAAATTTAATGTGTATAGAAACCTATTCCCGGCACTCCGCACACCACTCGAGCGATTCCGTCGCCACCTGTCTGAAGTGAGCGAGGAACTAGCGCCGCTGAAAGTATGGCAGATGCAGGGGCTCAGCATGCAGGCCGCGGTGGCGGTCGCAGACGCGCACGACTCTGGCGGCGATGAGGCCTTGAAGGTGCTCATGTCTATCGCGCAGAACTTCCCTATGCAGGTGAGACTTATGTAGTGATAGAGAATATCATCACAATATGTATTTATTAAAATGTTATATAAACCATCTACCCGTTCTATCTGTTTATACTAATTTTAATTTTGCATCTTAAGGTTGTCTAGAAGAGATCACCTAAGACTGCCTTTTGTATTTTTAAAATTGTAATATTTATTGTGTTATTTCATCTTTCTGGGTACAATAAAGCATATTATTATTATTATTATTATATGCATAGTCACATGTGTTAGATCATAATATGTCACATTTATTTTTTTGTTGTGTAATTATCTTGTATACTCAGACAACTGTTAAGTTTAAAGATGTTGTTTGATTATAATTGATGATGTAAGTGTTTACGAGCAGACTGTTCTCAAAGCATCTCTATTTGTAATTCAAATTTAAGCATAATAATACCATGTTTAGATTTAGATACAGAAATAATCTATTTTCGTTACGGAAAATCTATTTCGATATACTCTTATATTTACGTCGTTGTTGTACTAAATGAGCGAATTTTGTACTTATATTGTAATACTCAGCTTGATTATGCACACTTTGTTTTAATAACTAGTCCTCTCTTACAAGCGAAAATAAACACGCTTTCTACACTCATAACCCTGCAGTAGGATTTTCTCCTGTGTCGCGAGTGCCATGGACACACAAAGACGTATACACAAACATCCAGACCCATAGCAGAAATCTAAATTCGTCATTCAGATTTCTGTCTGGCCGGGAATCGAACCCGGAACTCACTACGTGTCAGACCGTTATGGTGACCGCTCGCGGGTCGTCGACATAGCGAATATTATTTAATTATCATTGTTAATGTTTCAGACCAAAACCCTGATCCACGTGAACGTCCCCCGGTCATTCCGGGACGAGGTACTCTTCAACCAGGACGTGTGGTCGGCGGAGCTCGGGCTACGCGCGGGCGAGCCGCTGCTGCTGGTGTCCGGCGCGCAGTACGACGCCGACGAGATCGACGTTATGGGGCTGCTCGCCGCGCTCAATGAGGACATAGGACCCATGAACACCTTACATGCGCTCGGTTTGTTGATATTTTATGTATGATATAAATCATTGATTTTTGAAATTACATAAAATTAAAGGTTGTAAATGCATTTTCTTATATTCATAACTGT
>DWLI01001802.1:0-14519 GCA_018249915.1 Cecropterus dorantes dorantes | reverse complement strand
GGTGAACTATGGCCTTTAAGTATCTCAGTCTGAGAGAAGACCCGTGCCCAGCAGTGGGACAATAATGGGTTGACGGTTTATCTTATAGTACCTACTATCAAATATTAGACTGAGATCCGGCAGTTCTAGAAAGAAATACACATTTTTCTTAATCAACTTCCCGAGGGATAGAAATATTCTATTCGTCGTGAATATTTTATACTAATGTTATTTTACGGTTGGTAATTCAAAAAATGGATTTTTTGACCCATTGCTTGGAAAATGGGAGAAAGATGATTTCTTATGGGCACGGGTAGTTCAATGGGCAATAACAGCAATATTCCTGGACGGACGGACAAGGATACGTATTCGTATCCTTTAAACAAATAGTCTTAGAATTCAAAATATTTTTATTTAAAGATCGACCATATTAAAAATTTTTCAATACAGCCAGACATCACGTAAGTGCTGTATTTTTAAACATAAGTTAACTCCTAGCCGTTTCACTGCGCGCATACAAAATTCTAGAGGAAATAAATCTGTACCTTCGTATTGTATATTTTTACATATAATAAAACTACAAATACATTACGGTTGATTATATTTGTTGCTTTAAGATACTAGTATAAATCTTTTTGTTTGTAATAAATGGAGAGCTGAGAAAAATATGAAAAACATAATAAAAATTACAGTCAACCTTAAGCGACACTTCCCCGCTCAAACCATACTCGTTCTACCATCTTTCAAAATGTCCAAATACAAATACAAAATCTTTAATTGTAGAGTAATAAAATTGGTGTTACAGTCAAGAATTTTCGCTTATTCTGCCATAAATGGCGTACAAATATTATTTCAAGTAACATTTTATATTACTATTCTACTATTATATATTATGTACTATTCGGAAGAGGAAATATTGACCTTTATTATGAGCCTAAAGACCACACCTGTAGTAACAAATCCGCATTTACCCTTTCTTTTAACATAATAGAATATTTGATCAGGTGCTCCAGTTTCATACCTAACAATAAATGAGTCAATATAAATGCGTATTATCTATACATCGATATAATTAAAATAAACTAAAATGTGTGTCCATAATAATAAACGTACAGAAATTCAAATTATACGGAACTAAGAAATTAACCGCTTATACTATTTTGTCTTACAATACCTATTTCTTTCCCTATGGGCTAATCGAAACAGCCAAATTATTTCCAATATGCTATCAAATGACTAACGATTTTTCACAAAGTTTATACACAATTAGAGAGAAAATTACATATCTACTGTTTACTGACATATCTGTTATACTCTTAACTACAAAAATATTTGAGTTCTTGGGTAAAAATTGAAAACGAACAAGTAAAGAAACAACAAAGCGCGGACTTTTGCCATGAACTCGATACTGCCAACTCGGAAGAGAAATTCTTTTACAAACTGTACCTAGATTAAATTCGAAAACGCCGGAGTCCAACAACGAACCAAGAAAGTTCTCGAAATCTAAACAGTAACTACAAGAACTACGTCTACCTGCTTAAGAATGAGGCAAAAACAAAAAACCTTGACAAACTGGCCGGAGTGCTCCCAACGACTAATTGTGTCCTGCCTTAGCTTTAAGCAAGATACTTGAATGTTTACAATGCGAAACTCAAACAAATAAAATGCAGCTGACTACATGTTTTTTACTTATTTGATAAGAGACGGTTGGACGATTAAATCCAGGTAGGGATATTTTAATTACACGTGTTAAGTGCAACCGCGTCATGAATAACGTTTCAATTTAAGTATCCATAATCTTTAACGGTCTTTAATACTGAGAACAATTTATCTATTTGTGTGGTCGATGGAATTAGATAAGAATGATGTAACTTAATGTGGACAAAAAACTACAATATAACTTAAAAGAACAGTAGTTTTGTCTATTACTAATAATATTTTGCTCACATGGACATCTGTACCCAAAATAGGCCATTCATATGAAATGTGTTAAGACACTTTGAAACCCTTGACTAAATTGGATCTTCTCAAGTTTTAGGACAGCTTCAGCCTGTACATTAAATATATGGTGGTATAAATCAGAAATAGGTGAGTCGACAGAACTACTAATCTACAGTACTACATGTACTAACTACTAAACTACATATGAGTATTACGAGACTCCTAATTTCAGAAGAGCTTTTCACGTAAAAACGACAGCACCATTTGGATCATATGAGATCATCCCAAATCAACTTCATCCTTCGACAAGTGCATTAGAGCAAGGGTCGGCATCCCACGGCACGCGACCCTCCTCCTTGCGACCCGAGCCATGTATCGCCTTGCCGCATTTTTGCCAATGCAAGAAAATTTCCTCAATTTCCAAAACAATTTATTCGTGGCGATCTTCTTTCAGACAAATTTTATTGTTGATGAGCGTTTTTAAGATATTTCCGGCTTTTCGGACCTCGGACAATTTAGATTTTTATTATGCATACGCTACCTGCTATGATAACTACTGAAAAAAATGGCAGCATGGAATAGTTTCTATGCAACCCTTGTTACCAAAACTGTTTATAGTACTGCTTATAGTACAGTAGAAACCGACAACCAACAACGAAAACCGTGCTGCCAACACAAGCTAACATTTAACACATTTAACGAGACGTCAAAGTAAAATTCTTACTTTGGCATTAACCATCGCAGCAGTTGAAACTCAAAAGCGGAACTGTTAGCCAATGTGCAATGAAGCGCTACTTGATGAGCGTGAAACGAATAGATCGAATCAAGGCCGCTCGGAACTGGCACGGATCTCAATGCGAAGGCCACGAGGGCAAAATGAGAGTAGGAAATACTGTATACTGCATACTCAGAAATGTTACAGACTTAAAATGCCAGCGTAAAAGAGATAACTTTTACAAACTGAATAAAATAAATAAACGTTTGAAGAAAAGAACGAAAATGTTTGCGAACTAGAAGTCGATAGTATAAAAAAAATTAAGATTGAAATTTATTAATTACGACCAAAGAACAAACCTTGGAAGTGCTTACGTACATACCTATTTTATTATGTAAGGAAACCTTATATTTTTCTGAGAATTATTTTTTGCAAAATAATGACGACAATTGAAATATTTTTTTGTTGTATCAAATATAAAGTTATCAACCAATAGAAATCAGATCATACATAAAACTCAAAATTTAATGAAACAATCAAGGAACGTATAAAGAAGGTAAAAAATAAGTAGGTATCAGGAAATTACCAGCATTAATATATGTCAGTAATAATACGTAACAGAGAAGTGAAACGACATGACGAGTGTGAAACCAACGGATAAAATCAAGGACGGCGCAAATGTCAGTGCGAAGGCTACTGGGAAAATGTGGAATAGTTTCAACTAGTTTACTTCTGTGTTAGGTCATAAATATAGGGCACAATGTTTACACGAGCGGTTTACGCCCACACAAGAATTAGATAAAGGAAAAAGTAACCAAGTTCGTGATATTACCGATATTGATAATAAATATACGAGTATCTACTGTGCAATACTGTTTGCCATTCAAATAGGACTCTTGGAACAAATTAGAATGTATGCAAATTATTAGTTGTTTTATTGAAGTAATGATATTTAAAAATTTGAGATATCGTCCATATTATGTTAGTTACATGCTATATTAACTCAAAGCCTTAAACTGTTGATGATGATGATGATTGATGATCATTATTAAGGCAAATAAGTGTAGAAAAGAAATTTCTGCTATAACTTTATATTACCGCATTTAAATCAGTTAAAAGTGGCAAGGCATAAAAGTTCAGCTCGAACTATTTGCAATGATCGAAGGCGAGCCGCGTCGACCTCAAATATCCGAACTATGAGCGGTGCGCCTGGAATTCTAACCGTCTTTCATTAACTTATAACGCTTTGTTTTATATAGACTGTCTGGCTTTTCAATGATAAAAGACATCATTTTAACAATTTATGATTACTCTTTTTTGCTTTAACTTTTTAGATAATTCTTTTGGCGTATCGATTGCTATTTCGTATGACACAGAAACAGTCCAGATTCGTTCGCAGAAAACAGACAGCTTTATCTGATCTTTTCATTTTTTCGAATTTCTATATATTCTACCAGCTGTGCTCCGCGGTCACCCGCTATTACATACGAAAAAATAAAACAAACAAATATAGCGTGATGTTATATAGCCTATAGCCTTCCTCGGTAAATTTACTATTCACACAAAAAGAGTTTTACAATTCGAATCAGTAATTCCTGAGATTAACCCGTTCAACCAAACAAACTCTACTGCTTTATAATAATAGTAATAGTATAAGAGTATGGAGGTCTCGGAAGAATATGGGAAGGCAGATACTTTATGAGGATTTTCAACAAGATAAGTAAAAGGTAGGAACACATTTACGACCGACGCCAAGGTCAGAACCTCTAATCCTATTTGGTGCTGATTGCTGATGCCCACGGGCGGCACTAACCAATTAATATTTATCAGTTGGATAGCAAACTTGCTTGCTATTATAATTCCTTAAAACAGGTATTAAAATAAATCATACTTTCAATTGAGAACTAATTTACTATTCATAGGTTACATCTACCATGCCAATGTTATGTAAATTCAAGCAGTTCTAAAGCAAAAACTCATTGCGATTAAATCAAACAGGTTGCTTTAACGAGGTTCTTAACAAGGATACGGATATATAGATTTGAAATGGAACATAATCATGTTTCCATATGTACGCAGGTCAATGCTGGTCCATTTTTAAGTCATGCTAAGCTTTATAAAATGATTGTTTGTTGGTCCGTTTCATTGTTTGGTGGATATGGTGTATTTTATCAAATTTCATTTAAGAATAAAGGATCAGTTGCTGCGCCAGTGGCGAACCCGGAACTCTTTATAAGAACCTCAATGATGACGTTTACATTATGTAGATCACATTTCTAGGACAACCTCACCTCAATGTTACTTGGTTGACAGAAATATACCATTGTAATATTTATTTTGAAACGCACAATTTAGGCATCTTACACACGAGTTAGTTAAATAACAAGTATCTTAAAATCAAAAGCTGTTTGTGCATTGAATCAAAACTGCCTAGGAATAGTAGTGTACGGTGAAACATCCTTTCAAACACAGAGCCATCCTGTCCATTGTAAGATTCCATACAAATGTGCCTCTTAGCATAAAATGTTGATTTTATTTGCAAAGACCTCTTAAGAGACAGCGGAGCGGAGGTCCAAACAATACAAATGGGGCATGGATACTGATAAACTCGTATAAAACGAGACCAAAGGGCGGCCGGCAAGAAAAAAGCAAGGCGAACTAGGGCTGGCAAAATCTAAGCAAACGTATTTTCCTCGTCGCTTTGGGTCTTCTGTTTGGGTAGAATTTTATCAGCCAATTATGCATATCATTTTATCCAGACTTGAAAATATAACTTAGATTCGGAAAAGAAATAAAAATAAATAAAAAGGCAATAAATAATTACTAAAGTTTTTTAAGGTAAAAAAAAATTGAAAATCAGTTATAACAACGTGGTATATAAATGTTTTTTTTTTTATTAAAATGTTTGTGTATTAAAAAAGAAAAATGTATTATAAATTATAACAATCAAAACGATAAGCGAGATAATAATAACGAGATGTTTTCATTTTCAACCCATACTTTTGCTTAATGCGTCATAGCCTCTTCACACTAAGGGTTTTACCTTTCGTTGGGATAATAACGGCAATGTTCATATTAGGTTAACTTGTACAAATATTTAATTGTCTTCGAATTAAAAGTTTAAGTAGCAAGTGTGCTACTTCCGTTTTATAAAAGAATAATAAGCGTCATACTTTGCCAAAATATTACATTGTCAACCGCTTTCAACGAATAATGTAAGCACAAAACCAAAGACAAACATTAAAGTTTTGTGGGTAAGGTATATATTAAAATTTAACTTGGTTTTAACAACCCTAGGTACTCCATGATCATAAATAAAAGAGGTAAGTGGAGGGGGCAGATTGTTTCCATTGGACTTATTATGAAGTCGGCAAGCGATCCACCGTGGTCGCATGGTGAATACACACACTAATCCTTTACCATTCTTACGTAGCTTTGTATAGCAAACGAGCTTGGTGACGAGTTCTGCTAGCAGATTTTTATACCTACTTTCATTTAAAAATCAGCCAGCAGAACACGTCACATAATAGCAAATGAATATGCAGTCCATCTGATGGTAAGTAGTCAATGCCTGTGTAAGCAACTCCTGGTTTTTTCACCTTCTAAAGCTGATCACAGATGCATTGCATACAGTTGGCATCTACTCGTACACTTTTTCACCAATATACAAAAATTGCTTACTCATACTCTCTCTACCACCCTTCGATGGGCATAGGTCTAATAATATTAACGGTAGAAAGTAAATATTCTCCATGTTAAAAGAAGCCGATATAATTCCTTGCAGCATGATGTTTCCTTATGTGAAAATTCAAGTTTATCGTAGTAAAGAACTTTAATAAAATCTTGTACTTACCGTACTTACCAACGAAATGCAATGAAACATTTAGTGTTCAATTATAAATTTATTGATTCCCACCCAAAAACTGCTGTACTTTTGCAATGTAATAATATAAAATATTCTATTCTATTATCATTGTATATGTTTTCATTCATACATGTAGGATTTATGATAACAATTACGTATATCAATTTTCTTTCGTATACATTTATCGAAGTACCACCGATGTTTTCCGTGAATATTTACCTGAAACAATAAATGGTAAACGTTAAAACATAATTAAATGAACTTTCATCTTAATAAGAGTTTATAACGTCGAAAATATAAAATAAAATGTTATTAAAAAATAAATTTTCTTTCAACATCTTGTCAAAGAACTCTTTGTTGCTTATTAACCCTAACTGGCGTTAACTTTATGGAAAATTGCCCGTCGCAGCCAGCCACGCTAGTTTTAGTTGCAAAAATCATTTTTCTTGGTAATGTCTTACGAGTGTCGTTACGTATTCTGTTTTGTTCCGAAGAACTCGGGAATTTCTTGGTAGTAGCGAACCACTTCCGATGTATGCAGAAAATCCTTGAGTATGGACTTTATTATGTAAACGAAGCTATTAATTTAACTTTTAATTTCAAATCAACAGTCTTAGCTCGACGTGGATTGTTTATTGTAGATTGTTGAGTGGTAGAACTCTGTGTACTGTTATCGTACTAAAGCCACTCTCGGCATTTAATATAAAGACAAATAGGAAGGCAGTTTGATAATCTTTTAACCTTACCTAATTCACGGTCATAAAAACGTGCAACCACCTGTGTTACCCAGGTACCCGTATAACGTATAAAAGTCCAAAAAATGCAAATCAATAAACATACGTACATAAGTAGGAGTCTTATCAGTAACATTTCTGTCTACAACCTTTAGCAGAGGACAAAGTATACAGAAATAATGAGTTCGTCGTTCATATTCAATGTATCGCTAAATTACATACAGGTTATTTGACATCATAAAACATTACGAAATCCCTGGCAAGAAGTTTCTTGACGATATTCATCTGTTTTACAATATTGTATCTTCTAAAAGTCAGAATTTGATTTTTGTACCTGTCTTGGCTTGGGAGAGCACACTTCATACCACTAGAATTTACAGGCAGAACCAGTGTAGTTCGACTGCGAAAGTACCACCGCCACACCTATTTCTAGCGTGAAACAGTTCTTGCGTTTCGGTGGAAGGGTGTGATTGCCGGCTCACTTATAAATGAGGAGACTATATTTGACCTCGGGAGTAGCAACGTATCTGTGATCTACTTTAAATAGAACCCGTGTTCTATATGAAGTTGCTTACAGATGTCTATGGGCGGTAGTAACCACTTACCATCAGGTGAACATGCTCGATTGGTACTTCAGTCTAATAAAAAATATATGTCTATTACAAATAATGCCGTTTATATTTACAAGTGGATACCACCATATACCCATTTCAGAATACATTTATAGACTAAATTAATAAGGTAATCCTCGTAAAACCGCCTCGAGCGTCAATTTGAATAATTTTCAACGTAACTTCATACCGGAACCAGGTTACCAGTTAATGAGTTTACCGAAGAATTTCCAAAGATAATGTTTACAAACAACTACAAGTGTAAACGGAGTTTTCAGGGAGAATACGAAACTAGAACAGAAGTTATTATGGGTCTCGTATACCCATACTAGTACACTGTTTCTTCCGCGTTTATACTATGGCTATATACAATATGTATAATGAATGTTTGTTTGTCTGTTCGTCCTTCGTGTTATACAGAATTATTTATTATCAATAATTAATAATTTATTCCATAATTATTTTAATCCTGACGAAACTTCACAAAGTTGTTGCATTACATCGGTGAAATTTAGATTGAAGGAGAAATTAAATGAAACGAATATACGTTTCATTTCATTTCTCCTTCACTTTAAATTTCACCGTCAATAATATGACAGTTTCTAGATACGGGATCTAGAAACCGTCATATTATGAAGATGACTACTACTAAAACTGCTAGGTGATATATACAAATACCTTTTCCAAGTACCACCTGCCCAAATTCTGGTGAAATTCTGTCGTGAGCGAAAACCGCTGGATTACGCTATCTAACCCTTTTTGAAAGTCTGTCTTAATTCTTTAAATTAAGGCTAAAGTTTAACCAGCCAAAAGTTTAACCACCAGATATTTTTTAATATCAAGTGATATTAAAAAAATATCAATATCAACGAGATATATAAAGAACAGTGGCAACCAACGTAAATAGAAACATTTACAGCCACATTTTTTATATTATTACCTCGACATCTTCTCTATAATATTTTTTTTTATATTATTACTTCGACATCTACTCGATAATAACTATCGTCTGATGTGCACAAACTGTACACATTAAGCGGCCAATAAAAGACACATCCGACACAATAATACCTGCATAGACACAAGTTATTCAATCACATAAAGCGAACACTAATGACTGTGTTCAAAAGTCGTGACCGTGTATACTTTTGTAATATTACTTGATTAGACATCCCGAGATAATAATAAATGTGTTCCCAGCCGACCTTCATTAGGCGAACGTCAGGTACAAGATTTTTTTGAACGCTCGGACCACCTTTAGTTTATACTGGCTAAGTCCGTGACTTTGCCCAACCTTACTAGCATATTTTACAAGTGAATTTTAAATTATGAATTATTAATTAATTTGAGCGCAAGTTGTGATTCTATAATATTTTTAATTATTTTCCGTGTTCCTTTGTACATCCTTGATGATTCAACTTAAGTGAGATTGTCTGCCTGTTTATACCTTAAATGCACACTCTTTGCCAATAGTAGTAGTAACTTCGTCGGTGCAACTATAGTACCCACTTGATTCTGTTTATCATATGTATGTTGTATATGTCAAACTAAGTTTTTGCGTGTGTATTAAAACATAATATTTAAAAATATACGCGAAATATCAAATACTCCACCTGATTATTCATAAAGCAAAAATAATCCTAACATCGGACAGATGCGTTTTTAAATTGTTGCTTCATATTATGAAGGCTTTAGCAGTCAGTTTCCAAAACAGTTCTATTGACGTACGGACAAGCAGCCCTTTGTTTAATACATACCTTTGTTCATATTCTTCCCTAACATCCTAATAATGACCGGCTTTTTATTACCTTTTAAATGGATGCTTATTATGGGTCTTTGTAAGATTTCAATAATAATAGACTTAAATGTCTGCCAAGATTGGATTGGAAATTTAACAAGGAAATATTGGTTTAGTACAAATTAATCTGTGAGCAAATCTACCTGCCCTGTTCTCGAATCTTATTAACCAAATATTTATATAATTATTTAAACAAATTAAGTGCGTAATTCCGTTTATATTTGGTTTTATCTGGTTTATAATAGTTTTAGGAAAGTCGTACAATAGGAATAATTTTTTATCGCAAGATTTTTTTTTGAAAGATATAGATAGGTACACGTATTTAAAGATGATTAGCAACCCCGAAATAACCATTTTATCATCAATTCTTAGTTATTTATGGCATTGTATTTTTATATTAAAAACACGCGAGATTACAATCCTGACATAATAACAATCTATATTCATATCTAGAACTATATCAGAAGATTCCATTAGGTATTATGGAGTTGTTCTCGATCAAGAGTTTAGTAATTTGCAAAATTAATGTATGAAGCTATGACAGTAAAAAGATTCTAGTATAAATCATTCTTCAAAAATTGAAAATGGCAGCCAGGTGGCTGCCATTTTCATTTTTTTAAAATAATAACAATATTAAATTTTCAAAATAATAGTAATAGGGGATTTGGAATCTGTTGAACCTATTACAACATTTGTTTCAGACCAGAACAGAAGACTACTGGATTAGACACGAGATCATCTTTACCTATAATTTCGTTTGGCGATTACGAATAAAAAACAATGTACACTCACACGCAAGTAGGGATGCGACGAAATCGTGTAAAAAATAAAAATCCAATATTACGTAGGTACAGAGCAGTTCCGTCGGTATTGGTATGCGTGCGTCACGCACACATCTTTGCATATCCTGCCGCACTAACGCCGAACATCGTTCACCGATGCATACATAACACAAGCTAATAATTTTAAATTGAGCTGTTTCAATGTTGAATCATTAACCTATCAAGTAATTTAACATATACACACAAACTTGTTAATATTTATTTATTGTTCTGTGGTCAGGTACATGCGAGCGGCTTGTGTAGATCATAAAGCAAACTCAGGGGACGTCGGAAGTTGCTGGGAGTCGGATGGGTGGTCGTTAGTGGCTTTTCATAGAAGAGAACAACAAGCTGTCGGTCCCTGTTACTAACATTGGATAACAATCCATAGTCACCGTCAGGGGTTTACCGGCGACACACAAACAATACAAACAAACTAGTTCTACTATTGTTGTTAAATAAAAACAACAATAGTAAAAGAATATAAAAGGTTGCAAATTGCAAAAATTTTATTACCAGGAATTTATATTTTGATATAATATCACTACGGTGTTGTTGCACTTTCTTGGTCCTAGAAAAATGTAAAAATTGGAGTAGGCCACGAGAATACGAAAGTGGTTAATTTGTCAAAAGTCCCATAGTTGGAAAAGTTGTGAGAGCTCCTGACTTCATCACGAAGTCATTTGAACTTTGATAAGCCGCATATTTAAGCGTCGAAACTTGCGAGTTTAATTCCTACAACTTCGACGTGAATGCTGCATGTCAACAGATCTGAGTCTCACTTTTGATTAACTCTCTATTGTAATTGATTACACGTACATTCAATCGAAGTGCTTGTACGTTATTTGCAATAACTCCCAGTTTCTTCAATCAATATACTAAGAGAATTCCAGCTTTTGTCCGTCCTAACTGCTCACAAATACTAAACTATAAATTCACTCTAATATTCCAACCAATCCAATAAAAACCCATTAATTAAATTGAAGTAATTATTTTTACTTTAACTATCTTACCTAATTATACACACTTCTTTGGACCTAGTCATCACATTTAATATGCAAAATTACTAAATTAATTGCTAATTTTTACTTTGCAGCGTCTAAAATAAATTGACGATTAAATAAATTCTTCTTGTTGTAAATTTTTTTCGCCCTCTAAGGCTAACCGACTAGCTTTAGCGTATTAGTGGTTAACACTACTGACAAAACTGCACTCATACTGCTCTAAGACAGTTGGTTATGTATGTAAAGATATGCGTAAACTATTGACAGATTTTTCTAATTTAGTCAAACGTGCTTCAGATAATACCTCATGATAACGCTCGTCGGTCGCTGAAGCATCAAATCGAACGTCCGAACTGCAGCAGATTAAGCAATATCATAAGCTGATACTTATAATATTACTTAACCTGCTGCTCAAACGGAACCCAACGCAATTATCACTCAAACGATAGTAGCCCATGGGCGGTCAGCTCTATACACGACACGACAAAATCTTACTAATACGAGGAGGCGTTTATACGTCGCCAGAAACTGCATTGCTTCTTCGGCAAATTCAAATTTCTTCCCAAGCGTCTCGAACTCCTGCATCGTCACTGATATAATTGCATTCAAATAAAATAGGTTACAAGAACAAACATAACTCGAAGTCTTATTAATTCACCAAAACGCTGTCATACTTAGACAACTTGCGAGTAGTTGAGAGACTTCCTGCCTTCATCACAAAGTCATTTGAACTTCGCTGAACCGCATATCCTAGCGACTCTCTTGCAAGTTTGATAACGTCTTCGAGTCGTTTTGTACAAAGGTACCGTTTACTTCAATAACACTAATTAAACAAGACCTCATTGCAGTAAGATAGTTTATGTCTGTCATTCTTGTGTTATTATCCTCCGTTCGTGGCGACTTGTTACTTATTTTTTAAACAAAAAATGTAAGACTGAAGAGATGAAGATTTATGAAAATGAAAGACTCGAGTCCTAAAACTGAAAGCAGTAGTATTTTTATTTTAGTAAAAAATATTTAATTCAGCGGTTTTTAAGTTTTCATAATAGTAACATAAAATGATTACACATATATATTTGATTGAAGTTGTCTATTTACAAGGTTTCATTTGATACCCTAGAGCAGTGATAGCCGAATGGTTGAAACACGGTTTCTCGATCGGGAGTACGAGTTTCGAATCCCAGGCACGCACCACTGATTTTTCTAACATTATGTACGTATTAGAAGTTAATTATAACTGCTTTACGTTGAAGGAAAACATCGTGAGGAAACCTACACATCGGAGAGTTCTTTAAAAAGTTCTTAAAGGTGTGTGAAGTCTACCAATTCGCACTTGGCCAGCGCGGTGGACTATGGCCTGAAACTCTCTCAATCTGAGAGAAGACCCGTGCCAGCAGTGGCACAATAATGGGTTGATGGATGGATGGATGGATTTGATACCTATATTGTCATGATAATAAAAAGTCGTCCATTGCCCTATAGACTCATTGCTAATATTGAAGACTAAAATCGCCTTGCACTTAAGTCTGCCACCATCCAACTCTTCCACCTAACGGTGACTCTTTACCGATCAAATCATACTGGATACACCACTCTTTACGACACCTCTATTTCAACACAATAAAAACATAAGATTTCTACACTCACAGCACCGTACTAAGATTTTCTCCCGTGTCGTGGGTGCTATGGACACACAAAGGCGAACACACAAACAGCCAGACCCACAAGAGAAATCTAAATTCATCATACAAATGTCTGTCTGGCCGGAAATCGAACCCAGAACCCATTGCGCGCCAAACCGGTATGACCGATGTGACCGCTCCGCCACGTGGATCGTCGTGGCGGAGATAAAAGAGAAGATGACAGTAATGGAACAGAACAATGTAAAAGAATAAATGTAGGCTATGGTCCCCCACAAAGGACATTTCCACGATGAATGTCACTCCTTTACTATTGAGAGTTTCTGACATTTACCCATTCTACAGGACAAGACCGCTGTCAATCACTGGTTTACCTTTCCTATGTAAGTAAAGAAAACGTGAGATTCCAAGTTCAAACAAAACATAAAAATATATTTTTCAATCTGTTTTCTGTTTATCTGTACAAAATTTCAATCAGATTTTCAAAGGTAAAAAACTATAAATATATGTTCTTCGTACTACGAACACACCTAATAATAAATGAAAATCATAAATATTAAAAACAATGTGTTTATTTTTAATATTTTTTTTTATCAAAATAGAGGAGAAATGACTACATAAATGAAACTAGCTTACAATTTTACCAAATGTCCCTCTTCTTGATTAGTATATTATATGGATTTTAAGTCAATCACTAAGTAAGACCGTAATTCTACCTGAAGTCGGTCACAAGTGCGTTAACTGAGACCCCTGAGAACTGCCACGCTACAACCTAGAATACACAACGTTCAGGCATCTGTTCTTAAACAGAAGTAGGCACCAGTGGAGCCGTCAAGCCAAACCACGAATAATTCTACCCTCAAAACGCCACGATATTTTATTCGCAGAGAACAAATACCTCAATGGTTTTGTGATATAAAAAATATTTCACCGTTTCATTTCAATTCAATATCACTGGACCGGGGAATAAAAATTCGCTTTCAATCGATTTCCACTTCCTGTTCAAATAAGCGACATTTATTCCGCACTCAACAGAAATTTTATTTCTGCGATAAATTTCTCGTTTTATTTTTTATCATAAACGTTCTTAATATAGAATTAATAATGCATTAAGCTAGCCATTTTTATAAATTTTACTAATGTAATAAAAGTACCTTTCTCAAAAAGTCAGTTTATAATTTTTATATATTAGTGGGTATATATATTTTAGGATTAAAATCTTGTTATACATCTTACAATATTTGAGGGGTGGTCCCATACAACAAATGTGAAACATATATGAAACCTGTACGTTTTATTGTATTTGATTAATCAAGTTTTTTTCCTTACTTTTGCTGTATTTATATATAAAAATAATTTTTAACAAAAAATATCACCGACTTCCATGCCACAGAAAAGTAAAAAATAATTC